>CALYLW010001127.1:190937-269237 GCA_944989445.1 Ampullaceana balthica
ATCATACAAGCATGCACAATACACAAGGTAGATATAGACAAAGCAATAACACTAAACATAATACCAGAATCTATAAATAAGAAACAAAAAAACTATAAGCTTAAAAATACTTTCACAGTACAGAAAACACATATGGCATCACAGACTTAAGGCAATTTTCCATAACCACAGTTACACAAACATAATATTGGAACACATGTTTAGACAAACAATTCAAAACATGATATTAAACATAACAGAAGATAATTAAGGTTTTTATGTTTAAGAAATAATATATAATGTACATTTTATTTGTTACAATAAAAAAAATAATTATTTCGTGCTTAAATTATACAATGGAATTGGTGTTTTTCAGAGCATTTTTCTAGAACCAAAGGAATCATATGGAAAGATATATATTTTTTTTTATTCATGTGAAAAGAAATTGAGCCTTGCCGTTTAGATTTTTATAACTGTTAAGTACCTTTTATATTCTGTAGGAGTATATTATATAGAGAAAAGCATGCGTTTTTAAAGCAGACATACCAAAATTGATGTTTAATATTTAAATTCATCATACTCTCTATTTTCTCGAAACACATATCGTGAATTTTATAAGAAGTGGTTTGATTTATCACTACCCTAATTTCATGATGCATTTACATTCATTTTTAAGGGAAATTTGAGACCCAAAACCAAATAAAGTTATTTTTTAATTGTGCCTACCCTGTTCTGGCACAAAATACACTAACAGCAACTGATATTGTGACATAACAAATTGATTTTATTTCAGCAATATTATACAACGAGGATAATGTTTTGTATGCCGACTGATTTTTTAAAAACTATTATGTTTTAAAATCAAATGCCTACATAATATATGTTATATATTAAGCCATAACTTATATGTCATTTTATGAGCTAAAAAAGCTACAATGAAAAAAGGCTTGAATATAAACACAAAGAAAAATTATCCGTTATTTAAGTGAAACAAGTATCTGCCAATTTATTGCTTTGTTACTATGCTAAAAAAATATCTTATTTGTCTTGAACTAATTTCATACTTAGCTTATAAAATGGAGTGGGTGATTTTAAGAGCTTTTTCCTAGAATCAAAGGAATCAAATATATTGTTTTCATTTTTTGATTCATGGAAAAAGAAATTGAGCCTTGCCCATTAGATTTTTATTAACTGTTAAGGACCTTTGTTATTCTGGTAAAGTATATAGACAAAAGCGTGCGTTATTAAAGCAGAAATGCCAAAATTGATGGGTAATATTTAAATTCATCATACTATCTATTTTCTAGACACAAATATCGTGATTTTTATAAAGAAGGGGTTTGATTTATCACTACCCTAATTTCCTGATACGTTTACACTCATTATTAAGGGGAATGTGAAGCTCAAATCCAAATAAAGTTATTTTCATTGTGCCTACCCGTAGCATCGCACGGGCATTGCTCTCGTTTATTATATTAACTTGCTTTGTAAGTTTAAGCGGTCGGACTATCCGAACCGAACATTTGTTTATAATTCTTTCATGTGACAGTTCAGTTCACACGTTGACGCCGACCATCGATGTTTACACCCCCTACCGTCCCTGCGCCCGGTTTTAAAACCAGAGGAGATAATTCTGTTTCAGTCTGTAAATGTCGCACTTAAACATAAGAACTACTTTTAGTTATGTCTCATATATAAGAGATTTATAGTCAAAAACTTTGTTTTTACATCTATTTATTCGCGATGCTGTCAATTCAGCCAGCGTAAATCGTCTAAATAAAGAAGAAAACAGTGATTATTAATAGTCAATTTTATGTATTAAAACGGCATATTATATCATATAAAGATAGTCACTCGTCTGGTATCCTTCCTCTTGTAATATAAATAGCAACTCTCGCGGCCTTGACCGTTATTCACATTTTGACATCACGGCCCCACTGTGTGTCAGTTCTCGTACTAAGCCTCGGCAACTAAGCGAATGTAAAAAAAATCGTTCATCAGCAGAACTACTCATATAGTGATGCCATGCATACTATTTATAAACCGGAATATTCAGAAGGCGCTTTGATGTCGCTCGCGTGTTTTCTCTCGTATGCAGCAGTAACACAAAAGAAATAATTAAATCCGGGTAATAAGCTTATACGGACTAATTGAAGCTACGTTTTTTTTTGTGTTTCCCATAATCGTGGTATCCGGTCACCCCTAGTTAATATTAATAATAAGGTGAGTTCAATGAGTTATTATTGTTAACGCGAAACCATTGTTTTCAAATACCTTGAATTTAAAATGTTTAATTTTTAATCTAGTTTAAAGTTAAGGGTCGGCTAAATGTGTGTTCTCATTTTCATTGAGGGGCGGAAAATCCATTTATGTGAAAGGAGACCGCAAAAAATTTGCCTATTCCAACTAACGCTAAGAATAAATAAAACAATTAAACAACCCCTTAAAAACAAAGTTTTTGACTATAAATCCCTTACATATGAGACAGAACTCAAAGTATTGATATCAATATACATTATTCCCGTTGTCTGTATGTATGGATGTAATTGTTAGGTGGCGCTGCGAAATATGTAATGCTGTTAGATGGCGCTGCGATCGATTTTGTTTTATAGTGCTGCACCAAATATAACACTTTTCGAACGTTCCGCATCAAATTGTTCAATATGATAATAAATGAATCAAATAAAAATAAATAAAATAAATGAAAGCTCTGTATTACGTTAATTTTTAATCTGATGTGTATTTATTTTGAAAACTTCCGTCATTTTTGACGGGTGATACACTAGTGTTCAATATAGTACGCAACCCGCGAAAAACATTTACAAACTGAAACCGACAGATCTCCCCCGGCTTTAAAACTGGGGGAAGAGGGAGGGGGTGTGGATATCGATGGGTTCCGTGAACTCACGCAAGGGACACGTGAATTAAAACAACAGACGCTACATTGAGTTATATAGAGATAAACTAAAATTTCATTAATTTAATTATGGTCCATTCGATCGATCTGAAATTTTGATACGATGTATTGTTAGGTGACACGAGTACATGTTCAAAATTCAGCTCGATTGCATCACGGGAAGTGTGTCATTTTTAAAATCCCTTATATTAACTTCGAAATCTTTTCTGTCTCTCTCTCTGTCTGTCGTCATCTCTTCGTACGTCGGTCGGGCGGAAAAACAAAAGTAAAAAATGACACACTTGCCATGGTGCCATCGAGCTGAAATTTGGCACATAGACTCGTGTTACCTAACAATGCAACGTATCAAAATTTCAGATCGATCGAACTTACCGTAATTAAATCAATGCATTTTTATTTTATCTCTATACAACGTATGTAATTCAATTTCACAGTTGTTTTTTTTCCCCCATGTGACAGTTCAGTTCGCGCGTTGACGCCACCTGTCGATGTACTGGCGTGCTTTTGTTTACATTTTACGTGTCACGCTGAGCTCGGTCCAGCAATCGGTGACCAGACCTTTCCCCTCTACCAACCCCACCCCCACCCCGGGTTATAAAGCAAAGTTGATTTAAGACAGATTCAGTCTGTAAATGTTTGTCGCGTTTGAACATAATCAATACTTTTAGTTATGTCTCATATATAAGGGATTTATAGTAAAAAACTTTGTTTTTACTGGTTTGTTTTTATTTACTTTTGTTTTTCCGCCCGCATGCGAACGACAGACAGATAGAGAGAGAGATGACGACAGAGAGACAAGATTTCGAAGTTAATATAAGGGATTTAAAAAGAAGGCAAATTGTAGACTATTTGGAAATTTTATGATGACCAATCAAATTTACTCATTTCTTTATAAATTTTTGAAGCACTTAAAGACATCAGATCAACAATACTTTATATTTCGTTGGTGGTCTGGGTGGCCAAACTGCCTCTCTTCAAAACAAGGACAACTAGTGCTGTATTTTGTTGATATAGCCACACACCCAGGCTCACGCATGAATCAATTGTTGAAATGTATTGTCTTCACGCGGTGTATATTTATTGTCATTGGTTTAAAAAAGGATTTTCGGTTGCCAGCTTTATTCGTAATCTTCTCAATTTAGGTGCAAAAGTTATTTATTTATTTTTATAAGAAATTAGAAGAAAAAAAATTGTATAATATTAAAAAAAAATGTATTTAACTAAAGCAAATAAATACGGTTAATATGTATTGGGGGTGTGGGGGGGGGTAACGGGGTGGCATATTCAGGTGGTTAAGTTTATTGCCTGCTAAATGGGGGAAGGATGCGTTAGGAATATTGTTAATATTCGGATTGTAAGTCATCATGACAAGGCGACGTAATGAGTTGAATAGCGATATCTTTCTTACCAATGAATTGACCTGCCGGCTGATTTTTTTTTAATATCGGCTGGCTGGCATAATTTTTTGGCGGATATCCGGATTAGCGGAATTTCTCCGTAAATTGACATTTGCTGCTGATTACGAAATATCCGGCTGAAGCCTGACCAATAATGAAGTAATAACACTTCAGCAATAAAACACTTTTACAATACATCAAAACAAGTAAATATGCCGTCCTACTAATACAGTGCATGAATGCATTCCACTCATTCAGTTTCTGTCACTCAATACCTGATAGGCACTTAGAATATCAGTTTATAAGTGTCATGAATAAAACAAACGCGATGTAGTTTATCAGCTGTTAGGCTAATGCTGCGCGCCGCATATTTTCCGGTGGACTTTTTGCGGACGAAAATTCGGTGGCGTATTCGGTTCGCGGCGTCTGCTGAGGGGTCTACAAATGAATAATTCCTGTACTGTTGATTACAAGACGTTAGTATACATGGTAATACGTTGTGCTTAATGGACGATGAAATATAATTATTATGTATACATGAATGTATGCTATGTCAGGTAAATGTAGTCGGTACAAAATTCACGCCCTCCTATAACAGGTGATTGGCTGGTTGCGTATAAAGTTCTCTGTGGTATTTTGATGTAACTTATAATTCAATAGTTGTATGCTCAAGTTCTTCAAAGTTGAAGTTTAACTAGTGTCTTTGGCTCTCAGGTTAAGTTTTCCCTGTACACAAACGGAACGGAGGTGCAATATATTCTGTTTGATGGCAGAAACTCAACATGGACATCGTGGTTTGATAAGCCGAATATCATTAACACATCATGGATGAACATGAAAGGTGAGTTGACCATTGCAGACTTTGACATAAAAGGGTAGGACGTCTACTATTCATTATAATTTTTTTTGGGTTGATGTTTTGCAGTTCAATGTTAAATTTCAAGCTAATTTACTGATTGAATGACTTCCTGACCATCTGACTGTCTGACCATCTGACTGTCTGACCATCTGACTGTCTGACCATCTGACTGTTTGACCATCTTACTGTCTGACCATCTGACTGTCTGACCATCTTACTGTCTGACCATCTTACTGTCTGACCATCTGACTGTCTGACCATCTGACTGTCTGACCATCTGACTGTCTGACCATCTGACTGTTTGACCATCAGAGTATCTGACTGATTGATTGATAACTTTTAGCTACAATATTGTATTTTGCAGCTGGGCCGAATCAAACAGCAAGCGCAACTTTCCAATTCATACTTTCTACAGAGGATGCGAATATGATGCCTACTATTTCTTTGCCATTGATGCATTCACTGACGTCTGCTCCCAATTCTGGCCAATCGCCATTGAAAGTTTTCCTAAACTCATCTATTCACCTATCGACATCATGGTCCCAATGCATTACATTTCTCCCGGTGAGACGAGCAAGCGATTGATGTATCGATTGCATATTTTTGGTTCGATACTTTGAGTTTGATTTAGTGATTGACAAAAGTTACAGCTATTAAGAAATATCGATACGAAATAAATCGATACCAAATGAAAGACATTTGTTTCATTGCAGATTTTTAAAAAATATGAACAAATATTTTGAACTATTTCTTTTGTAATTTTATTGCATAATGATAAGTAAATGTTATATGTATAGAAAAATAACATATGAGTCAAACGAAAGGAACTTTAAACATGTTACTTGAATTCGTCGTGTTGCTTGGTTAAACTATTTTTTATATAATATTCATTCATCATCAACCTTATTATTATTATATATTATTATTTTTTATTATCTATTGATTGATTAATTACCATATGTACTCGTTCGTATGTTGACCTTTTTAGGACTAAATCTAGGGGGAAAATTTGGGGGTCGGCTTACGAGTTGGTCATTAACGTATTTCTGCATGGATATTGAATATCGGTGTTGTTATTGTAGATCATCAAGGTCCTTTTCTACATTCTACAAGATTCGACTGCTCTACCAGAAGCTATAATATACTATTAAACATATGCACATACCTTATTTAATCATTTTATTTATTTTTGTGAACGTTTTAATAAATTGTTTTACAATATTTGTTTTCAACAACGAAGTTTGATGTAAGCGCTTTTGTCACTATTTACCAGGGAATAAAAAAAAATATCGATAACTCTTGCCTAACAAAGAGCACAAAGACAAAGATAGCCAGTACAAAGTAAACAGTCATAATGACCGATTTAGCTTGTAGTTTTAAAAATGTGTACCATTTTGTTTAAGCTGTCCTATTATTTTTGGGGGGTCGGCTCGCGAGCGGGTACTCTTTCTTTTCTCTTCCAAAAGTATGTGGTGGTACTCTTTCTGTTCTCTTCCAAATCTTCCAAAAGTGTCGTCTTATAATCGAACGGGCTACAGAACGAGTATATACGGTAATTATTTTATTTTCAACATGTGTTGCTTGCAAAAAACTAAATAAACATTATATTTAAAAAAACATAAACTGAGAATTCAGCCTCAAAGGATTCTTTATTTTCAAACATACAGATAAATTTAGTTTTTAAATATGTTTGCCGTGCCATTCATGCATGGTTTAACACTATTTTAATTAACCTAGTCTATAATTAAACAAAGATTTTATATATATTTAAAAAAATAAAAATGTAGGTTCATATTTTAAAATACATAATTTAGACTACTAAATAGATATCTGGAATATTTACCTATAATTCTAATATAAGTTTAAATTTTAATTTTTCAGCTTCCCCAGCCTATCGCTACGCAGATGTCTTGACCGTCTACGTTACTTTTGTTTCTCCATAAATTATTATTTAATTAATTTTTATAATTTCCATATAAAAACGTTTTAATAAAATTTCAAAACTTATTTAATGATTCCTTGATTAATTGCAAATATTTATTAATTGCTCTGAGCATATCAGTAAATTTAAGGCCACGACTAAACTCTATCTTTAAAAATTTTTAAAAAAAAATTAAAAAAAAACAAAAACGAACCCAAGTTTAAAAATTAATGTTTCATAAAAGCCAGATTTATAAAGACTACTTACTTTGTGAAAAGTACCACTAAGGTTTAACACAGGTTGAGCATAGCATAGGACAGTGATGGCGAACTTATCCCTCGCGTGTCACAGACGGCACGCAGAGCCTCATTAGCCGGCACGCAACAAAATTATTATTTCTTATCTTATCTTATCTGTTTACAGACGCTCCTTCTATACAGAAGATTATTGCGTCCTACGCTTATCTATGGTTTGTGTTTAGTCCTGCATTTTTATTAGAGATTTAAATGTTGATAAAGTGTTGGTTTTCCTGGATTCTTCAGGCAACCCATTCCACGCCCGAATTCCGGACGGGAAGAAGGAAAACTTGTATGTGTTTGTTCTTGCATACGGAATAAGAAAGGTGTTTTTATCCTTATGTCTATCTGAGGGTTGTATTAAGTTATCTTTGTGTTGTATTTCTAAATTAGAATTAATAGCTTTATGTATGATTACTACTTTGCTCTTGGTTGTTCTATCCTCTAGTGTTTCAAGGTTTAATGATTTAACTAATGGTGTTATTCTTGTCAGTTTCGAATATTCTCCAGTAATGAATCCGGCAGCTCTTTTTTGAATTTGTTCTAGTTTATCAATGTTTTCTTTGGTGGATGGGTCCCATACAGAAGATGCATATTCTAGTACAGGTCTCACCAAAGTGAGGTAGCATTTTAGTTTTATATCTCTATTACATTTGTTAAAGTTCCTTTTTATAAAGCCTAAGGTTTTGTTTGATTTTTTAATAACTTCATTGACATGGGGATTCCATGATAGTTTCTCATTTATTAAGACTCCTAAGTATTTTGCATCTTTAGTTTGGGTCAGTTCTTTTCCATGAATGTAATATTTTGAATTTATTTGTTTCTTTTTCTTTGTTACTCTTAACAGTTGACACTTTTCTGGGTGGAAAGACATACTCCAGTTAGTTTCCCATTTTATCAATTCATCTAAGTCTTTTTGTAAAATTTTGCTGTCTTGTTCTGATTTAATTGTTCTATAGATTATACAATCATCAGCAAATAACCTAACTTTTGTACCTGTTGAGATGTTTTTGGGTAAATCATTTATATAAATTAAAAAGAGTAAGGGACCTAGCACAGTTCCTTGTGGAACTCCTGAGTTAACCTTTATTGGTGCAGATTTAGATCCATTAATTATTACAGTTTGCTCCCTGCCCAAAAGGAAGTCTTGGATCCAGTGATGTAAGGAACCTGAGATTCCAAAGTAGTTAAGTTTTTAAAGTAAACTAAGGTGGTGAACTTTGTCAAATGCTTTTGAGAAGTCTAGTAATATTGTATCTATTTGATCATTTTTGTCCAAGCCTTTTGATAGTTCATCTATTAAACCTATTAATTGTGTTTCACATGATCTGTTTTTTCTAAAGCCGTGTTGATGTGGGCATAGGGCATTATATTTGTCAAGGTGGTTAACTATTCTACTATATATTATGTGTTCTAGTAATTTACAGGTGATACTAGTAAGTGATACAGGCCTGTAATTACCAGGGTCTGATTTATCCCCTTTCTTAAAGAGTGGAGTTACGTTAGCTAATTTCCAATCCTGGGGCACTTTACCCTGGTTTAGAGAGGCTTGAAAGAGAACTACAAGGATTGGGGACAGTTCATTGCTTAGTTCTTTTAATAATCTTGCAGGCAAATCATCTGGGCCAGTAGCTTTGTTTATTTTAAAGTTTTTTACCTATTTCCTCCATTTTATTTAAATTTATTAAAACTTCCTTGTCGCCTGAGGCAGAAAAAGATGATGCAAAATATGTGTTAAGGATATTAGCTTTAGTTTCATTATCATTATAGGTTTTATTATTTAAGCCTTTTAGTGTTGCTATTCCTGAAGGTTCCATTTTTTTAGATTTGATAAAGGACCATAAGTTTTTATTGTTATCTTTGGTAATTACATAATCAAACCACTTTCCTGACACTTTGTGTTGGTACTTTGCCATATATAAATAGGTTTATTTTGAATTTTGGGCGCGCAGACCCAAAAAGGTTCGCCATCACTGGCATAGGATTATTATTTAGAAGAAAATCTAACTTTTTAAAAATTTTCTTAGAATACTATTTTAAAATGGGAGATTTTGTGTTTTCCTTTATGATTTGGGAAGAGTTTAAAAAAAACAACTTCAGATCAATATTTTTAGTTAAAATTTCTCCTACATGTGCTCATGAAATCTGAAGGAAATCCATGTGTTCATTTTAAAGTTGTGCTAAAGGTTTCCAGGTGTAAAAAAAATTTACAATAGTTTACTTACATCTGTGCAAATTTTAGGTTTGAAAGTTAACCGGCTTTGTTTTTAAAAAATGTCAAATTAATTAATTATTTTTACTAAAAATAAATTGAAATCTGGATAATCGAATATGAATGTTATCGGAAATCCATTGGTTTTTTTAAATTGCAGTACGAAAGTCATCTTTCAAACATACCAGCAATAAAAATTTACAAACCAAAAAAAAAGAAATATTTTAATAACATCAATACTAAAAAAACCAACAACCTTGAGTAAAATATACACTCATTAATAACTATAACTAATAACTGACTTTAATAAAACACAATTATAATTAAATTTAAGAAAATCTTAGATACGATAGGCACAAAGAAACATGAAGTGACGTTTGTATCATCTTGCACTCATTTTAAAATTAAGCAAATTTTTAGTACAGTCAATAAACCTCAATACATTAAACAATAAATTATTTTTTAAAAACAAAATAGCTATTTAATTATGTGTAAGGACTACAACAGCTCAAATCACAATGTCCTAACTCTAATAACAAGGGCCATAATGCCTGATGGTACGAATATTGTTCATCAGGTAAAATTAAGTTTTTATTTGTCTAAGTAAGAGTAAGACATAATGAAGAGTGTAAAATATAAAAGATTAAAATGAGTTATTTTATTTCATTGTAACAATCCCTTTCCGATTAGCTGAGGTCAACATAATTGACAAAAGCATATTATTATGATGTGTTGAGTTTAAGAAGCTTATAAAAATTGTCAGACAAATCAAGAAATCTATTTTCAAGTTAAATGTACTTTGCACGATGGTTGCACTGTTTGTTATTTATTGTTCTAATGAGAAATCTCTACAATCACTCGCGCCTGCACAGGTTTTTATTGTCATGAGGAAAAGTCAGGAACTGGTGATTCTCACGTCTTTATAAACATCTACAATATAAAGTTAGAAACAATTATTTTTGACTGTGTGATCCTAATAATTCCAAATCTCCATTATCAATATACATAATTTCCGTGGTCTGTATGTATGGATGTAATTATAGTTAGGTGGCGCTGTGATCGAATACTAATTTTAGAAAGCAGCGCACCAAATTACTGCACCAAAAATAACACTTTTCGAACGTTCCGCATAAAATTGTTCAATATGATAATAAATGAATCAAATAAAATTAAATAAAAGTTCTGTATTTTATTATTTATTTTCTGTTATGTATTTTTACAAAAATAATAGATATCAGCTGAAAAGTATTCATTTAGAAAACTTCCGTCGTTTTTGACGGGTTAATACACTAGCTTCTTTATATTTAAAGAGTAAGATTCATTAAAACAGCTACCGTTACTTTTTGTACAATAAAAAACAAATAGTTTGATTTGTTATTATACATAATACAATTATTTTTTACCGTTTATTCCGCCGTATAAGACGACGTTTAAATCACTAAAAATCTTCTCTAAAGTCCGGGTTCGTCTAATATGTCGAGTGTCGTTTTATACGCCGTATATTCGTCATAGAGTTGTAAGATGTCATTGACGTCCTTATGATATTAGTGACAAACAGGAGGATTTTGACGGCATTTTACTTTAAATCATCATACTTAAAGCAAATCTGATTTCATTTTTTGAAAATTTAGTGTGTGTTGGTAGATGAGTTAAAATTACTTAAAACCTGTATTTTAATTGGAAAAGCAAGGGACTCGTCTTATACGTCTTGTACTGTAGTTATGGCTATTAATTTCAATTTTTAAATTTGAGGAAATATTTGCCCCGTCGCCTAAGCGCATGTGTTTTTAAATGTGCAAAAGTATTAGTGAGAGGATCCTTTTATGTAACTAAGACATTTGCTGGAATAACATTAGTGAGAGGCCCCTTTTATGTAACTAAGACATTTGCTGGAATAAAATTAGTGAGAGGCCCCTTTTATGTAACTAAGACATTTGCTGGAATAACACCATAAAATATATTAAACTAACAGATATATAAATATTTTTGAGGGTTTTTCAATATGTATAAAACATTCATAATAAGATAGTAATCAATTAATTGAAACACTTAGCTGAGATGTGCAGTATAGGAAAGCTACGAGCAATGAGCAGATAAGTAAGTTTACAGTTTTTCATGAGCGTAATGTGATAAGGGAAAGTCAACAGCGATGTTTGGAGTCATAAAGGGGTGACAGTATAAAGGGGTGACAGTATAAAGGGGTGACAGTATAAAGGGGTGACAGTATAAAGGGGTTGCAATATAAAGGGGTGACAGTATAAAGGGGTGACAGTATAGAGGGGTTGCAGTATTAAGAGGTGACAGTATAAAGGGCTGACAGTATAAAGGGGTGATAGTATAAAGGGGTGAAAGTATAAAGCGGTTGCAATATAAAGGGGTGACAGTATAGAGGGGTTGCAGTATTAAGAGGTGACAGTATAAAGGGCTGACAGTATAAAGGGGTGATAGTATAAAGGGGTGAAAGTATAAAGCGGTTGCAATATAAAGGGGTGACAGTATGAAGGGTTTGCAACATAAAGGGGTGGCGGTAAGATGCACCAAGTGACAGACCAAGACGACATTCACGACACGAAGTTCCACAAAAATTATAATCACTAACAAACATTATTTAATAAAAAAGAATTTAAGAAATAATAAACAAACAAAGAGCAAAAAACCCAATCATAATGAAAGAACATTGGAAGTAGGTCATGTTTGACAATAACATCATTGAATTTACAAACTGAGACCTTGGCTATGAGTGTACAAACACCCATACCAAAAGATGAACAACGTTGGCCGTAGGATGTTTCCTTTCTTTTTTTCTTCTTTCAATTACGAATTCTCTCTTATGATTACCACCCGCCTGTAAAAGGTAGGTAACTCATATTCTTCTTGTAACAAACCCGGGCTGCTTCGTCCGTATCAGGATGTCATAGTTGAGTAAACAGAATACAAAGGTGGTCACGTACCACCGTCATGCCAAAGGGAACAAATCGTGGCTAGTGCCTTCTGAACTTTTGGGTAGCGCAACTGCGCAACTCGAGCTGGTAATTAACAGCTATTGTGGTACTGGGGTAAAAAAAATGTAGCGTGTATTTCCTAGTCAACGGTCCAATGATGTAACTATCGATGACCTATCTTTTGAGTGCTACAGTCACCTTGTGAGGCTTTTACAATCGAATTAATATCACCTTTTGAAAATAAGCACCAACAATGATTCTCAAACTAGAAAAACACAACCCCAAAGAGCATGTTGACGTTAACCTACAGATTTCACCTTCTAAAAATTACCTTTAGAAAGCACATATGGCTTTGACTATTGATTTTTCCATGTAATACTTTGGTTTTATGATATATATAAAAAATCGTTGACATTTTAAAATCCTTTATATTAATTCGTGGGGTCTGCTTGATTGATAACTTGAATGCCGGAAAGAACTTTGGATCGATTTTTAACCCACTCCCTCGTATGCCAGCGAGCTGATAATTTGCAGGCAGACTCTTTCCGATTATAAAAATAATCTATTAAAGTTTCAGATCGATCGAATGTACTGTAATTAAATTAATGCATTTTAAGATTATCTCTATTTATCTCTATGCAGCATGTTTATTTTTGTGCTAGAGTGTCGCGGCGCCTATTATATTGAACTACCTTTTTAATACTTTCTTGTCGCGCGTATTTTATTGACGATACTTTTTAAAAATATTTTCCCGATTGGCGCTCATTATATTAAACAAGTTTTACGAGACACAATAATTTTGGATTTTTGGATTGTCTTGCGCTGCGTATAATAATGAAAATTCTTTTAGTTATGTCTCGTATATAAAGGAATCATAGTAATAAAACAAACCCGTAAAAACAAAGTTTTTGACTATAAATCCCTTATATATGAGACATAACTAACAGTATAGATTATTTTCAAACATTTACAGACTGAATCTGTCTTAACACAAGTTTGCTTCATGACCCTAGGGGGGAGGGGTGGGTGGGAGGGGGAGAGGGGAAAAGTCTGGTCACCGATTCGCTTGACCGAGCTCAGAGTGACGCGTAAAATGTAAACAAAAGCGCACCGTCGTTTCGTTGGGTCGCCTCAATGCTCAAACTTTCACGTGGCAAAAAAACAATAACAAATCGTGAATTTAAATTACATACCTCATATAAGGATAAACTAAAAATGCATTAATTTAATTACGGTACGTTCGATCGATCTGAAATTTTGATACGATGCATTGTTAGGTAAGACGGGTCCATGTGCCAAATTTCAGTTCGATCGGATCATTGGAAGTGGGTCATTTTTGACTTCTGTTTTTCCGCCCGCCGAGCCCAAGACAGACAGACAGAGAGAGAGAGAGAGAGACGCTGGTGAAGTTAATATAAGGGATTTAAAAAAACTTAGTTTTTTAAGTTTTTTAAAATTACTTTTCTTGTATACTGGAAGTAAAAATTTAAATAATTAATAAGTGGCCAAATTGTAATGATCGTCAAATAAATAATTTGTTTCTCTTAAAGATTCGGTAAATGCTGCTGTTACCATGCGAGCAATTCATAAGTTTGAACTTAAAGAAAGCTATCTGCGAAATCACAAAGTGTAGAAACAAGCACATAGGAATAAAAAGAAGTCCGCATTAACATTGTAACCTATCGTTATGATGTGCTTTATGTGACACATGGACACTGACCAATGGTCACTGCGGCTCATTTTCTAATCATGTTCTATTGTTGCGTTGCCCCGCCATTGTTGTTTGATACGCATGAGTGACCATACGTATGGCTGTCAGATGGCTGAGGTTTACCGGTCCATATCAAAGCGCACTATGATCACACTTGAGTGAACGTATCGTCATTCAGCGTGCCGCAACTCGTACTGGTCATTACCGGCTATTGTTATCTCTCCGGAAGTAGCACTGAATGGAAGTGGGTGGCTCATTAGCCGCCTTCTGTCCGGTACGGATTAGCCTGAAATAATATTGATACCTGGGCAGCGTCCTTAGTGAACAATCAGAAGATCCCTAAACTGACTGACCGTGACGCTGTCTTAGAGACTTACCACTACCACTATATAAGTTTGTTTAAATCTTCTCCAGTTGACATTTCGTTTGGACTACCTGACGTTTGCACTCAAGTTGATCATCGAGGTATCTCAGCCTGTGCTGTATCGTACTAGATATTTTGGCTGTATCTCACTACGTATTTTGTGCTGTAAAACTTAGCTGTATCTCACTGGGTATTTTGTGCTGTATCTCACTAGGTATTTTGTGCTTTATGTCATTAGGTATTTTGTGTTGTATCTCTTCTGGTATTTTGTGTTGTATCTCAATAGGTATTTTGTGTTGTATCTCAATAGGTATTTTGTGTTGTATCACTTAGCTGTACCTCACTAGGTATTTTGTGTTGTATCACTTAGCTATACCTCACTAGTTATTTTGTATAGTATCACTTAGTTGTATCACACTAGGTATTTAAGCTTGTATTTTTTAGCTGTATATCACTATGTATTTTGTGCTGTATCTCACTAGGTATTTTGTGTTGTATCTCACTAGGTATTTCTATCATGGAATCCATGGATGGCAGCCCCACTACTAGAAGTTCAACTACTTTAGGCCCGTATGACAGGAATGTCTTCCAGGTCTACAACTTAACGATTGAAAGAATCCTCGCCCAGACCAAGTGTGACGTCTACCTGGTCCATCGCAAGTTCGACAAGTCCACCAAGAAAGTTGTCAAAGTCTTGCGACGTGACGAGAAGTCTATGGAGAGGTTCTTCAGCGAGGTGAGCCTGTTGAAAGGTCTGCACCACCCCAACATCATGACCGTTGAGATGGCCGGATCTTTCTCTGACCACCACGCCATTGTCATGCCGTTCTGTGCCGGCGGTGCCCTGTACAATCTGATTGGAAGGATGGCGTTTGGAGAGATCGAAGACTACTTCCTGCAGATGTGTGGGGCGCTCAGGTATCTGCACTCACGGGGAATCGTTCACAGGGACATCAAACTGGACAACATCCTCGTCAACGGTTCTCAAATCGTCATCACTGATTTTGACATGTCAAGCGGTATAATACCTGGGACTTCTCTTGTCAGGGACAAGATGGGAACTGTGCCCTACATGGCCCCTGAGATGTTTGCCAACCCTGGAGGATATTATGATGGTTTCAAGGTCAGTTGATTTCTATTTTTCAAACACGAGTTTTGCACTTAAGTTTAATATTCGAATTGGCATATTGCGTGCTCTATCTCATTAATTATTTCTGTCATGTGTTCAAAAGAGAGCTGTTGTAATGTACATATTTTAGTATCTTATCACATAATAGTCTCCTGACTCTAAATCTTAACAAACTGTACAAACTGTGTTATTTACTGAACATTTAAAGGCAATCGAGTTGATCGAGTGAAAACAAAACTAATGATGACAAAAAATAATAAAGAATTTAAAAAAAAATATTTTATACATTTTTTGTTATATAAATCCAGAGTTTTAAAGAAATTTGCAATTTTAATTTGATTAACTAAATAGTAAACTCATTAGCACCTCATTGATAGTATCATTTATACCCAAAAACTTTGTGATGAACGTAGAACTTATTTCACTATGACCATCCACCTTTAGCTGGACGCCTACTCACTGGGCGTTGTTCTGTGGTGCATGCTGTTCCAGACGGACATCCAGGACACACACGATTACCTGTACTTTGTGAGGGAATGTTCCTGGCCGTTCCCGCTCAGTTTCTACAAAGGTATTTTGGAAAACTTGTTGACTCCTGACCCAACGAACAGGTGGGATATTGGCAGGTTAGTCAGTTCTTTGGGGCAGGCGACTTGGCTGACTGATAGGGTGAGGAGTTTGTAGAGAAGACAAGACATTTGGTAATATTATATATTAAATATTATTATAGGTTAGACAAGACATTCTTTAATATGATAGTTTTAATGTATTTATAGTTAGAGGATCGACAACATATTTGGTAATATGATAGTTTTAATGTAGTTATAAGTTAGACACGATATTTGTTAATATGATAGTTTTAATGTAGTTATAAGATAGACAAGACATTCTTTAATATGATAGTTTTAATGTAGTTATAGGCTATACTAGATATATGATATCAAAGGTTTTATTTAATAAAGATTATAAGATAGGCAAGACATGTGCTATAAAAGGTTTTAATCAAGTGACATGATACACACGACATGTGTTATCATGATAGTTTAAGTTAATGTATAGGATAGACATGCCAAGTGATATTAGCTTAGTTATAGGATAACAATTTAAGGTTATACATTTTTTTTTACTCAGGTTAGCTTTTAAAGATGATACATTTATCATTAAGATAAATAATAGATAAATTAGTATTCAAATTAGGTAATTAATTAGTTAGGACATCCCATTACTTTCAATAACTAAAACATTTTAGTTTTAGGAATATTTTACAAATTATTGCGTTTTAAATCAGGTAATGTATTCAATTTTTTCTTTAATTACTAATATGTAATTTTTTTAGTTAAAAAGTGTAACAAATATTAACATTCATTTCTCATTTAACTTTTGTTTTTAGACTCTCTAAACACTAATAACTTTAAAATCTTTTCCATTCTTACTTTCCTGAAAAACAATTTTCTCGAAATTAAATTTTAGTTTTTCATAAATCCGACTAATATGACATACTATTTATTTTCACCTATTTAACGTACATATAATTTAATTTCTGATCTACAATAAAGTAAATACAAGTTGATTGTCAATGAAATTACTTTTTAAAAAAATAATTAGGTAATTAATTAGTTAGGACAATCCATTATTTTAAATAACTAAAACTTTTTAGTTTTAGGAATATTTGACAAATTATTGCGGTTTTAAATCAGGTAATGTATCCATTTCTTTTTTAATTACTAATATACTAGTTTTTTTAGTTAAAAATATGTTGCAACTCATAACTCTAATTTCTCCTTTAAGTTTTGTTTTTAGACTCTCTAGACACTAATAACTTTAAAGTATTTTCAAGTCTTACTTACCAGAAAAACAATTTTCTAAAATTAAATTTTAGTTTTACATAAATCTGATTAATATGACATACTATTTTTTCCATTTATTTAACGTACATATAATTTAATTTCTGACCTGCAATAAAATAAATACAAGTTGATTGGCAATGAAATTCCTTTAAAAAAAAATAATCAAAATTTCAGCCCAAGACGTTTGTAAAAATCTTTTAAAAATAATGTCATTCTATTCCTATCTGTATTTGATGGCCAAGTAAAATGTTTTAAACATCCAAACAAAAATTAACAGATAATTAATCAAACTTCTAATAACTAACTATCCCAGTGAATCTTAAATTTTTAACTATGTGGCAGCATTTTTTGGGTAGTTGGCAGCATTTTTTGGGTATGTGGCTTTTTTTTTGGGTATGTAGCACAATATTTTGGGTTTCATTTGTTGGTGATCACTTAAAGGCTTTTAAAGACATATTTTAAAATAATATATTTCTAAAAGGAATAAAGAAGAAGGAATTATATAAATTACAATAAATTCAACTTAAATACATAAAAATGTTTGACTGAAGGATTTCAAAGATTTTTCCAAAGCCACATTTTTCTATTATTTAATAAATTATTATTTTTTTTAAATAAGGTAAAGTTTTTATTACTTATTAAGTAGCCGATTATGACAGAGTGTTGTCACACGTTATAGTTAAAGAACCACTGTACTAACACATTAACCACTAACCACGAGTGACTTGAGGTCCGTCACAAACTTTTTAATCAGGCCACAGATATCTTCTGTGACGGTCCCAAGCCCGCTACAACTGAGAGGGAAAAGTATTCTTTTCTTATCTGTTACACTATCCTTCTATACGGAAGATTATTGCGTCCTACGACTATCCATGGTTTATGTAAGGCTTGCATTTTAATTAGTTTTATTTGTTGTTCAAGTGTTGGTTTTCCTGGTTTCATAAGGCTACCTACTCCACGACCGAATTCCGGACGTGTAGAACTAGAATTTGTATGTTTTTGGTCTTGCATACTGAACAAGAAAAGTGTCTTTAACCATATATCTATGTAAGGGTTGTATTAGGTTATCTTTGTGTTGTATTTCCAAGTTAGACTATTTATTATACTACTTTGCTCTTTTTTCTCCTATCCTTAAGTTTTTCAAGATTTTAATGATTTGACTAATGGTATTATTCTTGTCGGTTTTGAATATTCTCCAGTAATGAATCTGGAAGCTCTTTTTTGAATTTGTTCTAGTTTATCAATGTTTTCTTTGTTGGATTGGTCCCATACAGAAGATGTATAATCTAGTACAGGTCTCACCAAAGCGAGGTAGCATTTTAGTTTTATATCTCTATTACATTTGTTAACGTTTCTTTTTATAAAGCCTAAGGTTTTGTTAGATTTTAATTATTTAATTGATATTGTGATTTCATGACAATTGATCATTTATTGTTACCCCGGAGTATTTTGCATCTTTAATTTGGATTAGTTGTTTTCCATTAATGAACTATTTTGAAATAGATACGACCCGCTGCATAGTATTAGCCAATGACTTGCTCATAGATTGTGCAAAGTAAAGGGGGGGGGGAGAACTGACACAGACAGCAGCACAAAGAAATGAACACAAGACGCATTGTTGGTCTCAAGACATGGTCCCCCCTTGCACCACCCTTGATTGCCAACCATAAACTGTGATTGGTGGACCCTTGCATCGGTTAGTCGTCATCCTTGTTTGCTCGCGTCTTGTGCTTCCGCTTGTCTGGCGAATTACATATAAATATAGATTTATTAGTTTCTTTTTGTTTGTTATACTTGTTTGTTACCGTAGACACTTTTCTATGTGGAGTGACATACTCCAATTGTTTCCCATTTTATTAATTCATCTATTAAATCTAGGTCTTTTTGTAAGATTTTGCTATCTTGTTCCGATTTAATTTTTGTATAGATTATACAATCATTAGCAAATAACCTAGGTTTTGTTCCGGTTGAGATGTTGTTGGGTAAATCATTTATATAAATTAAAACCCCTAGTTAATACTGATAAGGTGAGTTTACTGAGCTATTATTGATAACACTAAACCATTGTTTTCAAATACTTTAAATTAAAAAGGTTTAATTTTTAATCTAGTTTATAGTATAGCTTCAGATACAGGTGTCTTCTTATTGTCATTGAGGGGCGGAAAACCCATTTATGTGAAAGGAGACAGCAAATGTTTTGTCCATTCCAACTGACCCTAAAAATAAATTTAAAAGAGAAGGCCAAATTTATTTTATTTTGAATGTTATGATGACCAATCAAATGTACTAACTAATTTTTTTAAAGACACTTGAAGACATCAGATAAACAATTAATGTTTCATTGGCAGTCTGGGGGGATAGGGGAGGTCAAACTGCCTCTCTTTAAAACAAGGACAACTAGTGTTGTATTTTATTGGCCCAGGCCCACGCATGAATCAATTGTTGAAAGGTATTGTCTTCACGGGTTGAATATTTATTGTCCTGGGTTAAATAAATAGAGGTAAAAAAAAGATTTTAAAAAAACCCACGTTTTTATAAGTGTACTAAAAAGAAGAAAATAATTTAAAACTAATAAGTTCAAGTACTTTCATATAATATGACATAAAAGTTGGGCTGGCGCTTATGAGGTTTTACTCATGCAGTTCAACCATTCTCTGACTTACAGATATCTTTTTTGCCTTCTTAATTATAAATCTTGTTTTTTATACCAAACACCCGCCCCACCTTTTTAGTCATATTATATGAAAGTACTTGAACTTATGGGTTTTAAATTATTTTCTTCTTTTTAGTACACATACAAAAACGTGGTTTTTAAAAATATTTTTGTTACCTCTATTTATTTATTCTTTTTAGTCCACTTACAAAAACGTGTTTTTTAAAAATATTTTTTCCCTGTATTTTTTTAATACCAAATACTCATAAACGCCCACCCAAAGTTTTAAAAACACGGTGATTTGGTCACGGGGTGAACTCATGGATGTCAACAAAAGCAGACGGTACAGATGCTTATATATTGATAAACTCAAAAGTTCAATAACTTACTAAGGGTACATTCGATCGATCTGAAATATTGATACAATGCATTTATTATCCAAGATCTATCTGTGGTAAAATTTTGATATCTCTAGGACCATCAAAAGTGGTTCAATTTTACGTTGGCAGATTTGAAAAAAATTGTGGAAACGAAATCAAGTTAATTTAATAATAAAAACGTGGTAAAAAAGGATTTTAAGCTGTCAGCTTTATTAGTAAATTTCTGAATTGAGGTGAAAAAGTTATTATTTTTTGTATTAGAACTAGAAGAAATAAAATTTTATAATATTAAAAAAAAATTTTTTTTAAAGTAAAGCAAATAAATAAAGGTAAAAAAAATGATTTTTAAAAACCACGTTTTTATAAGATGACTAAATAGAAGAAAATAATTTAAAACTTATAAGTTCAAGTACTTTCATTTAATATGACTAAAAACGTGGAGCGGGCGCTTATAGGGTGTAACATATGCGGTTCACTCATTCTCTCACTTATGGATCTATCTTTTGCCTTTTAAATTAGAAATCTTTAATTTTTATACGAAACACCCGCCCCACGGTTTTAGTCATATTAAATCGAAGTACTTGAACCTATAAGTTTTAAATTATTTTCTTCTTTTTAGTCCACTTATAAAAACGTGGTTTTTAAAAAAACATTTTTTTACCTTTATTAATTTAATTCTTCTTAGACCACTAATAAAAACGTCATTTTAAAAAATATTTTTTTACCTCTATTTATTTTACCAAACACTCATCAGCGCCCGCCAAACGTTTAATAACAAAGTGATGAGGTCACGGGGTGATCTCGCCACGACAAATGAAACTACGGCAGGCGGGTACAGATGCTCATAATTATATAAAGATAAACTAAGAAATGCATTAATTTAATTACGGTATATTCGATCAATCTGAAATTTTGATACAATGCATTGTCATCCAAGATCTATCTGTGGTAAAATTTTGAGCTCTCTAGATCCATCAGAAGTGGTTTAATTTTACGTTGGCAAATTTGAAAAATTGTGGACAGACACCAACAAACAATGCCACAGGAACGAAAGCGAGTTAATACGGTTCATTTGTATTATGGGTGTGGGGGAGTAACGGGCTGGCATGTTCAGGTGGTTAAGTTTATTGCGTGCTGAATGGGGGAAGGATGGGTTAGGAATATTGTTAATATTCGGATTGTAAGTCATCATGACAAGGCGACGTAATGAGTTGAATAGCGATATCTTTCTTAAAAATGAATTTAAAAAAAAATATCAGCTGGCTGACATAATTTCGCGGCGGTTATCCGGATTAGCCGGATTTCTCCGTAAATTGACATTTGCGGTTGATTACGAAATATCCGGCTGAAGCCTGGCCAATAATGAAGTAATAACACTTCAGCAATAAAACACTTTTACAATACATCAGAAAGAATTTTATTTTATTTTAAAAAAAAGTTATATGCCGTCCTACTAATACAGTGCATGAATGCATTCCACTCATTCAGTTTCTGTCACTCAATATCTGATAGGCACTTAAAATATCAGTTTATAATTGTCATGAATAAAACAAACGCGATGTAGTTTATCTGCTGTTAGGCTAAGGTTGCGCGCCGCATATTTTCCGGCGAGTCATGCATGGTTTCACACTTCGTTTTGATATATTCATACAATTATTTAACTAATCTAGTCTATAATTTAAAAAAAAAGATTTTATATATATTTAAAAAGAAATTTAGGTTCATATTTTAAAATACATAATTTAGACTACTGAATAGATATCTGGAATATTTACCAATAATTCTAATATAATTTTAAATTTTAATTTTTCAGCTTTCCCAGCCTATCGCTAAGCAGATGTCTTGACCGTCAATGTTACTTTTATTTCTCCATAAATTACTATTTAATTAATGTTTATAATTTCTGTTTAAAAACTTGTAAATAAAATTTCAAATCTTATTTAATGATTCTTTGATTAATTGCAAATATTTATTATTTGCTCTGAGCATATGAGTAAATTTAAGGCCACGACTAAACTCCTATCTTAAAAAAATCGAATGCAAGTTTAAAAACTAATGTTCCATAAAAGCCAGATTTATAAAAATAATCAATTTGGGAAAAGTACCACTTAAGGGTAAACACAGGTTGAGCATAACATAAGGCAGTGATGGCGAACCTATTCCTCGCGTGCCACAGACGGCACGCAGAGCTTCATTAGCCGGCACGCAACAAAATTATTATTTCCTTAATCAAACCACTTTGCTGGTACTTTGTGTTGGTACTTTGCCATATATAAATAGGTTTATTTTGAATTTTGGGCACGTGGACCCAAAAAATGTTCGCCACCACTGGCATAGTATTATTATTTAGAAGAAAATCTAACTTTCTTAAAAATTTTCTTAGAATACTATTTTAAAATGGGCAAATTTTTTGTTTTTCTTTTATGATTTGGGAAAAAACAACTTCTGATCAATACTCAAGTTAAAATTTCTTCTACATGTGCTTATGAAATCTGAAGGAATTCCACGTGTGCCTTTTAAAGTTGTGCTAAATGTTTCCAGGTGAAAAAAAAATTACAATAGTTTTTTTTTCATCATCATCATTTGTCCTTTGAGTTCCTTGTGGAACATAAGGCCTCTGTCAAAGCTCGTCACTCTACACGGTCCATTGCCAGTCGCTTCAGTTCTTCCCAGCTCTTCCCAGTCCTTCCAACATGCTCCGTCTCCATGTACGCTTGGGTCTTCCTCGTTGTCGTTTGCCCTGTGGGTTCCAATCTAAGGCCTGCCTAGCCCTGCTGTTATCTTTCCTGAGGGTGTGTCCAATCCATCTCCACTTTCTTTCCATGATTTGTTGCTCTACTGTTCTTTGTCCACACCTCTCCCACAGGTTGGAGTTTTCAACCTTATCGAACCATTTTATTTTCAGAATATTTCTGAGTTTTCTAGTTGTTTTTTTTTACATCTGTGCAAATTTTAGGTTTGAAAGTTAACAGGCTTTATTTTAAAAAATGCCAAATTAATTAATTTAATGAATTTTTTTAAATATCTGGATAATCGAATATGAATGCTATCGGAAATCCACTGGTATTTTTAAATTGCAGTTCGAAAGTCATTTTTCAAAACATAACAGCAATAACTATTTACAAAAAAATTAGAAATATTTTAATAACATCAATACTAAAAAAAAACCGTGAATAAAACATACACTCATTAATAACTATAAGTAATAACTAACTTTAATAAAACACAGTTAAAATTAAATTTAAGAAAATCTTAGATACGATAGGCACAAAGAAGCACGAAGTGACGTCTGTATCACCTTGGATCCATTTTCAAATTAAGTAAATTTGTAGAACAGTAAATAAACCTCAATAAATTAAACAATATTTTTAAAAAACAAAATAGCTATTTAATTATGTTTAAAGACCCCAAAATCTCACATCACAATGTCCTAACTCTAATAACAAGGGCCATAATGCTTGGTGGTACGTTAATTGTTCATCATTGTTCATCAAATTTAAAATTGTCCAAGTAAGACATGTTGAAAAGTGTAAAGTATAAAAGATTGAAATGAGTTCTTTTATTTCATTGTAACAATCCCTTTCCAATTAGCTGAGGTTAACATTATAGAGAAAGGAATATGTTGTGTTGAGTTTAAGAAGCTTATAAAAATTGTAAGACAAATCAAGAATTCTATTTTCAAGTTAAATGTACTTTGCACGACGGTTGCTCTGTTTGTCATTTATTGTTCTAATGAGAAATCTCTACAATCACTCGCGCCTGCACAGGTTTTTATTGTCAATAGGAAACGTCAGGAACTGGTGATTCTAACGTCCTTATACACATCTACAATATAAAGTCAGAAACAATATTTTGTGACTATGTGATCCTAGTGATGCCAAATCTCCATTATTTCTTTATATTTAAAGTGTAAGATTCACTAAAAATAGCTACCGGTACTTTTTGTGCAATAAAAAACAAATAGTTTGATTTTTTTATTATCCATAATACAATTAATTTTTACCGTTTATTCCACGTATAAGACTTCTCTAAAGTCTGGGGTCGTCTTATATGTCGAGTGTCGTTTTATACGCCGTATATTCGTCATAGAGTTGTAAGATGTCATTGATGTCCTTATGATATTAGGCACAAACAGTAGGATTTTGACGGCATTTTACTTTAAAACATCATACTTAAAGCAAATCTGATTTAATTTTTTGAAAATTTGGTGTGTGTTGGAAGAGGGGTTAAAGTACTTAGAAACCTGTATTTTAATTGGAAAAGCAAGGAACTCGTCTTATACGTGTTATACTGTAGTTATGGCTATCAATTTCAATTTTTAAATTTGAGGAAGTATTTGCCCCTTCGCCTAAGCGCATGAGTTTTTAAATGTGCAAGAGTATTAGTGAGAGGATCCTTTTATGTAACTAAGACATTTGCTTGAATAACACCATAAAAATATATTAAACTAACAGATAAATAAATATTGTTGAGGGTTTTTCAATATGTAAAAATCATAAATAATAAGATAGTAATCAATTAATTGAAAAACTTAGCTGAGATGTGCAGTATAGGAAAGCTACGAGCGATGAGCAGGTAAGTAAGTTTACAGTTTTTCAGGGGCGTAATGTGATAAGGGAAAGTCAACAGCGATGTTTGGAGTCATACAGGGATGACAGTATAAAGGGGTTGCAATATAAAGGGGTGAAAGTATAAAGGGGTGACAGTATAAAGCGGTTGAAGTATTAAGGGGTGACAGTATAAAGGGGTTGCAATATAAAGGGGTGACAGTATAAAATGGTGATAGTATAAAGGGGTGAAAGTATAAAGCGGTTGCAATATAAAGGGTTGACACTATAAAGGGTTTGCAACATAAAGGGGTGGCGGTAAGATGCAACAAGTGACAGACCAAGACAACATTCACGACACGAAGTTACACAACAATTATAATCACTAACAAACATTATTTAATATAAAAGAATTTAAGAAATAATAAACAAAGAAAGAGCAAAAAACCCAATCATATTGAAAGAACATTGGAAGTAAGTCATGTTTGACAATAACATCATTGAATTTACAGAGACCTTGGCTATGAGTGTACAAACACCCATAACAAAAGATGAAAAACGTTGGCCGTAGGATGTTTCCTTTCTTTTTTTCTTCTTTCAATTACGAATTCTCTCTTATGATTGCCACGCCTGTAAAAGGTAGGTAACTCATATTCTTCTTGTAACAAACCCGGGCTGCTTCGTCCGTATCAGGATGTCATAGTTGAGTAAACAGAATACAAAGGTGGTCAAGTACCACCGTCATGCCAAAGGGAACAAATCGTGGCTAGTGCCTTCTGAACTTTTGGGTAACGCAACGCAACTCGAGCTGGTAATTAACGCTATTGTGGTACTGGGGTAAAAAAATGTAGCGTGTATTTCCTAGTCAACGGTCCAATGATGTAACTATCGATGACCAATCTTTTGAGTGCTACAGTCACTTTGTGAGGCTTTTACAATCGAATTAATATCACCTTTTGAAAATAAGCACCAACAATGATTCTCAAACTACGAAAAACACAACCCAAAAGAGAATGTTGACGTTAACCTACAGATTTCACCTTCTAAAAATTACCTTTAGAAAGCACATATGGTTTTGACTATTGATTTTTCCATGTAATACTTTGGTTTTATGATATATATAAAAAAATCTTTGACATTTTTAAATCCTTTATATTAACTCGTGGGGTCTGCTTGATTGATGCCTTGAATGCCGGAAAGAACTTTAGATCGATTTTTAACCCACTCCATCGTATGCCAGCGAGCTGATAATTTGCAGGCAGACTTTTTACGATTATAAAAATAATCTATCAAAATTTCAGATCGATCGAACGTACTGTAATTAAATTAATGAATTTTTAGTTTATCTCTATTTATCTCTATGCAGCATTTTTATTTTTGTGCTAGAGTGTCGCGGCGCCTATTATATTGAACTACCTTTTTAATACTTTCTTGTCGCGCGTATTTTATTGACGATACTTTAAAAAAAATATTTTCCCGATCGGCGCTCATTATATTAAACAAGTTTTACGAGACACAATAATTTTGGATTTTTGGATTGTCTTGCGCTGCGTATAATAATGAAAATTCTTTTAGTTATGCCTCGTATATAAAGGAATCATAGTAAAAAAACTTAGTTTTTTAAGTTTTTTAAAATTACTAATCTTGTATACTGGAAGTAAAAATTTAAATAATTAATAAGTGGCCAAATTTGTAATGATCGTCAAATAAATAATTTGTTTCTCTTAAAGATTCGGTAAATGCTGCTGTTACCATGCGAGCAATTCATAAGTTTGAACTTAAAGAAAGCTATCTGCGAAATCACAAAGTGTAGACACAAGCACATAGGAATAAAAAGAAGTCCGCATTAACATTGTAACCTATCGTTCTGATATGTGACACATGGACACTTACCAATGGTCACTGCGGCTCATTTTCTAATCATGTTCTATTGTTGCGTTGCCCCGCCATAGTTGTTTGATACGCATGAGTGACCATACGTATGGCTGTCAGATGGCTGAGGTTTACCGGTCCATATCAAAGCGCACTATGATCACACTTGAGTGAACGTATCGTCATTCAGCGTGCCGCAACTCGTACTGGTCATTACCGGCTATTGTTATCTCTCCGGAAGTAGCACTGTATGGAAGTGGGTGGCTCATTAGCCGCCTTCTGTCCGGTACGGATTAGCCTGAAATAATATTGATACCTGGGCAGCGTCCTTAGTGACCAATCAGAAGATCCATAAACTGACTGACCGTGACGCTATCATAGGGTCTGACCACTACCACTACCACTATATAAGTTTGTTTAAATCTTCTCCAGTTGACATTTCGTTTGGACTACCTGACGTTTGCACTCAAGTTGATCATCGAAGTATCTCAGCTTGTGCTGTATCGTACTAGATATTTTGGCTGCATCTCACTACTTATTTTGTGCTGTAAAACTTAGCTGTATCTCACTGGGTATTTTGTGCTGTATCTCACTAGGTATTTTGTGCTTTATGTCATTAGGTATTTTGTGTTGTATCTCTACTGGTATTTTGTGTTGTATCTCTACTGGTATTTTGTGTTGTATCTCAATAGGTATTTTGTGTTGTATCTCACTAGGTATTTTGTGTTGTATCCCTTAGTTGTATCTCACTAGGTATTTTGTGTTGTATCACTTAGCTGTATCTTACTAGGTATTTAAGCTTGTATTATTTAGCTGTATATCACTAGGTA
Source organism: Ampullaceana balthica (assembly GCA_944989445.1). NCBI lineage: Eukaryota > Metazoa > Mollusca > Gastropoda > Lymnaeidae > Ampullaceana > Ampullaceana balthica. The sequence goes on from CALYLW010001127.1 coordinate 218,794, forward strand.
TTTTGTGCTGTATCTCACTAGGTATTTTGTGCTTTATGTCATTAGGTATTTTGTGTTGTATCTCTACTGGTATTTTGTGTTGTATCTCTACTGGTATTTTGTGTTGTATCTCTACTGGTATTTTGTGTTGTATCTCACTAGGTATTTTGTGTTGTATCACTTAGCTGTACCTCACTAGGTATTTTGTGTTGTATCACTTAGCTGTACCTCACTAGTTATTTTGTATAGTATCACTTAGTTTTATAACACTACGTATTTAAGCTTGTATTATTTAGCTGTATATCACTATGTATTTTGTGCTGTATCTCACTAGGTATTTTGTGTTGTATCTCACTAGGTATTTCTATCATGGAATCCATGGATGGCAGCCCCACTACTAGAAGTTCAACTACTTTAGGCCCGTATGACAGGAATGTCTTCCAGGTCTACAACTTAACGATTGAAAGAATCCTCGCCCAGACCAAGTGTGACGTCTACCTGGTCCATCGCAAGTTCGACAAGTCCACCAAGAAAGTTGTCAAAGTCTTGCGACGTGACGAGAAGTCTATGGAGAGGTTCTTCAGCGAGGTGAGCCTGTTGAAAGGTCTGCACCACCCCAACATCATGACCGTTGAGATGGCCGGATCTTTCTCTGACCACCACGCCATTGTCATGCCGTTCTGTAACGGCGGTGCCCTGTACAATCTGATTGGAAGGATGGCGTTTGGAGAGATCGAAGACTACTTCCTGCAGATGTGTGTGGCGCTCAGGTATCTGCACTCACGGGGAATCGTTCACAGGGACATCAAACTGGACAACATCCTCGTCAACGGTTCTCAAATCGTCATCACTGATTTTGACATGTCAAGCGGTATCATACCTGGGACTTCTCTTGTCAGGGACAAGATGGGAACTGTGCCCTACATGGCCCCTGAGATGTTTGCCAACCCTGGAGGATATTATGATGGTTTCAAGGTCAGTTGATTTCTATTTTCAAAACACGAGTTTTGCACTTAAGTTTAATATTCGAATTGGCATATTGCGTGCTCTATCTCATTAATTATTTCTGTCATGTGTTCAAAAGAGAGCTGTTGTAATGTACATATTTTAGTATCTTATCACATAATAGTCTCCCGACTCTAAATCTTAACAAACTGTACAAACTGTGTTATTTACTGAACATTTAAAGGCAATCGAGTTGATCGAGTGAAAACAAAACTAATGATGACAAAAAATGATAAAGAATTTAAAAAAAATATTTTATACATTTTTTGTTATATAAATCCAGAGTTTTAAAGAAATTTGCAATTTTAATTTGATTAACTAAATAGTAAACCCATTAGCACCTCATTGATATTATCATTTATACCCAAAAACTTTGTGATGAACGTAGAACTTATTTCACTATGACCATCCACCTTTAGCTGGACGCCTACTCACTGGGCGTTGTTCTGTGGTGCATGCTGTTCCAGACGGACATCCAGGACACACAAGATTACCTGTACTTTGTGAGGGAATGTTCCTGGTCGTTCCCGCTCAGTTTCTACAAAGGTATTTTGGAAAACTTGTTGACTCCTGACCCAACGAACAGGTGGGATATTGGCAGGTTAGTCAGTTCTTGTGGGCAGGCGACTTGGCTGACTGATAGGGTGGGGAGTTTGTAGAGAAGACATTTGGTAATATTATATATTAAATATTATTATAGGTTAGATAAGACATTCTTTAATATGATAGTTTTAATGTATTTATAGTTAAAGGATCGACAACATATTTGGTAATATGATAGTTTTAATGTAGTTATAAGATAGACAAGATATTTGTAAATATGATAGTTTTAATGTAGTTATAAGATAGACAAGACATTCTTTAATATGATAGTTTTAATGTAGTTATAGGCTATACTAGATATATGATATCAAGGTTTTATTTAATAAAGTTTATAAGATAGGCAAGACATGTGCTATAAAAGGTTTTAATCAAGTGACATGATACACACGACATGTGTTATCATGATAGTTTAAGTTAATGTATAGGATAGACATGCCAAGTGATATTAGATTAGTTATAGGATAACAATTTAAGGTTATATATTTTTTTTACTCAGGTTAGCTTTTAAAGATGATACATTTATCATTAAGATAATTAATAGATAATATAGTATTCAAATTAGGTAATTAATTAGTTAGGACATCCCATTACTTTCAATAACTAAAACTTTTTAGTTTTAGGAATATTTTACAAATTATTGCGTTTTAAATCAGGTAATGTATTCAATTTTTTCTTTAATTACTAATATGTTATTTTTTTAGTTAAAAAGTGTAACAAATATTAACATTCATTTCTCATTTAACTTTTGTTTTTAGACTCTCTAAACACTAATAACTTTAAAATCTTTTCCATTCTTACTTTCCTGAAAAACAATTTTCTCGAAATTAAACTTTAGTTTTTCATAAATCCGACTAATATGACATACTATTTATTTTCACCTATTTAACGTACATATAATTTAATTTCTGATCTACAATAAAGTAAATACAAGTTGATTGTCAATAAAATTACTTTTTAAAAAAATAATTAGGTAATTAATTAGTTAGGACAATCCATTATTTTAAATAACTAAAACTTTTTAGTTTTAGGAATATTTGACAAATTATTGCGTTTTTAAATCAGGTAATGTATCCATTTCTTTTTTAATTACTAATATACTAGATTTTTTAGTTAAAAATATGTAGCAACTCATAACTCTAATTTCTCCTTTAAGTTTTGTTTTTAGACTCTCTAGACACTAATAACTTTAAAGTCTTTTCAAGTCTTACTTACCAGAAAAACAATTTACTAAAATGAAATTTTAGTTTTACATAAATCTGATTAATATGACATACTATTTTTTCCATTTATTTAACGTACATATAATTTAATTTCTGATCTGCAATAAAATAAATACAAGTTGATTGGCAATGAAATTCCTTTAAAAAAAAATAATCAAAATTTCAGCCCAACACGTTTGTAAAAATCTTTTAAAAATAATGTAATTCTATTCCTATCTGTATTTGATGGCCAAGTAAAATGTTTTAAACATCCAAACAAAAATTAACAGAGAATTAATCAAACTTCTAATAACTAACTATCCCAGTGAATCTTAAATTTTTAACTATGTGGCAGCATTTTAACTATGTGGCAGCATTTTTTGGGTAGTTGGCAGCATTTTTTGGGTATGTGGCAGCATTTTTTGGGTATGTAGCACAATATTTTGGGTTTCATTTGTTGGTGATCACTTAAAGGCTTTTATATACATATTTTAAAAAATATTTCTAAAAGGAATAAAGAAGAAGGAATTATATAAATTACAATAAATTCAACTTAAATACATAAAAATGTTTGACTGAAGGATTTCAAAGCTTTTTCCAAAGCCACATTTTTCTATTATTTAATAAATTATTATTTTTTTTAAATAAGGTAAAGTTTTTAGACAAGTTCTCAGAGGCATGCAAAGATTTTGGTCTAACGATAAGCCTCAAAAAGACCAACATTATGAGACAAGGAACTGACTGCTTCCCAGCAATCTCCATTGAGGGAAACACCTTGGATGTCGTCGATGATTTTACCTACCTTGGCAGTAACATCACAAGCACACTCTCCCTGGAAAAGGAAATTGAAACCAGAATCGGCAAGGCTTCATCATTAATGGCTAGGCTGAATAAAAGAGTGTGGAACAATGCACAGCTCACTGCTAGGACAAAAATCACTGTGTACCAGGCCTGCGTGCTCAGCACACTCCTCTATGGCAGCGAGTGCTGGACGACCTATGCCAAACAAACAAAGCAACTCAACAGCTTCCACTTACGATGCTTGCGCAGGATTCTGCACATCAAGTGGCAGGACAAGATAACGAATGTCGAGGTACTCAGAAGGAGTCATATGCTGAGCATGCACTCAATCCTGAGTGTGAGGCGCCTGCGGTAGCTGGGACATGTCCGCAGGATGAACTCGGAGCGCATTCCAAGAGCCCTGCTTTACGGTGAGCTGGCAACTGTTGTGCGGAAGAGAGGACGCCCCTGCTTGCGCTTCAAGGATGTCTGCAAGAAAGACATGAGTCTGGCGCAGATAGACCATAAAACGTGGGAAACCATTGCTGAGGAACGCACCTCCTGGCGGGCTAAAGTACGCGAGGGCATCCAAGTCGCGGAAGCTTCCCTTACAGTCAAGAGCGAGGAGAAAAGGGCCAGGAGAAAGGGGAAGGGGGGCAGAGGAGCAGGAGGAAACGCCATCATCCCATGAGGATGGACGGATGCCATAGAAAGTTTTTATTACTTATTAAGTAGCCGATTATGACAGAGTGTTGTCACACGTTATAGTTAAAGAACCACTGTACTAACACATTAACCACTAACCACGAGTGACTTGAGGTCCGTCACAAACTTTTTAATCAGGCCACAGATATCTTCTGTGACGGTCCCAAGCCCGCTACAACTGAGAGGGAAAAGTATTCTTATCTTATCTGTTACACTCTCCTTCTATACGGAAGATTATTGCGTCCTACGACTAACCATGGTTTATGTAAGGCTTGCATTTTAATTAGTTTTATTTGTTGTTAAAGTGTTGGTTTTCCTGGTTTCATAAGGCTACCTAATCCACGACCGAATTCCGGACGTGTAGAACTAGAATTTGTATGTTTTTGGTCTTGCATACTGAACAAGAAAAGTGTCTTTAACCATATATCTATGTAAGGGTTGTATTAGGTTATCTTTGTGTTGTATTTCCAAGTTAGACTATTTATTATACTACTTTGCTCCTTTTTCTCCTATCCTTAAGTTCTTCAAGATTTTAATGATTTGACAAATGGTATTATTCTTGTCAGTTTTGAATATTCTCCAGGAATGAATCTGGAAGCTCTTTTTTGAATTTGTTCTAGTTTATCAATGTTTTCTTTGTTGGATTGGTCCCATACAGAAGATGTATAATCTAGTACAGGTCTCACCAAAGCGAGGTAGCATTTTAGTTTTATATCTCTATTATATTTGTTAACGTTTCTCTTTATAAAGCCTAAGGTTTTGTTTGATTTTAATTATTTAATTGATATTGTGATTTCATGAAATTTATCATTTGTTGTTACCCCGGAGTATTTTGCATCTTTAATTTGGATTAGTTGTTTTCCATTAATGAACTATTTTGAAATAGATACGACCCGCTGCATAGTCTTCGCCAATGACTTGCTCATAGATTATGCAAAGTAAAGGGGGGGGGAGAACTGACACAGACAGCAGCACAAAGAAATGAACACAAGACGCATGGTTGGTCTCAAGACATGGTCCCCCCTTGCACCACCCTTGATTGCCAACCATAAACTGTGATTGGTGGACCCTTGCATCGGTTAGTCGTCATCCTTGTTTGCTCGCGTCTTGTGCTTGTGCTTGTCTGGCGAATTACATATAAATATAGATTTATTCGTTTCTTTTTGTTTGTTATACTTAACCGTAGACACTTTTCTATGTGGAGAGACATACTCCAATTGTTTCCCATTTTATTAATTCATCTATTAAATCTAGGTCTTTTTGTAAGATTTTGCTATCTTGTTCCGATTTAATTTTTGTATAGATTATACAATCATTAGAAAATAACCTAGGTTTTGTTCCGGTTGAGATGTTGTTCTGTAAATCATTTATATAAATTAAAACCCCTAGTTAATACTGATAGGTGAGTTTGCTGAGTTATTATTGATAACACGAAACCATTGTTTTCAAATACTTTAAATTAAAAAGGTTTAATTTTTAATCTAGTTTATAGTATAGCGTCAGATACAGGTGTTTTCTTATTGTCATTGAGGGGCAGAAAACCCATTTATGTGAAAGGAGACAGCAAATGTTTTGTCCATTCCAACTGACCCTAAAAATAAATTTAAAAGAGAAGGCCAAATTTATTTTATTTTGAATGTTATCATGACCAAAAAAATGTACTAATTAAATTTTTTTAAGACACTTGAAGACATCAGATAAACAATTAATGTTTCATTGGCAGTCTGGGGGGATAGGGGAGGTCAAACTGCCTCTCTTTAAAACAAGGACAACTAGTGTTGTATTTTATTGGACTAAAAAGAAGAAAATAATTTAAAACTTATAAGTTCAAGTACTTTGATTTAATATGACTAAAAACGTGGAGCGGGCGCTTATGGGGTGTAACATATGCGGTTCACTCATTCTCTCACTTATGGATCTATCTTTCGCCTTTTAAATTAGAAATCTTTAATTTTTATACGAAACACCCGCCCCACGGTTTTAGTCATATTAAATCGAAGTACTTGAACCTATAAGTTTTAAATTATTTTCTTCTTTTTAGTCCACTTATAAAAACGTGGTTTTTAAAAAACATTTTTTTACCTTTATTAATTTTATTCTTTTTAGACCACTAATAAAAATGTCATTTTAAAAAATATTGTTTTACCTCTATTTATTTTACCAAACACCTCATCAGCGCCCGCCAAACGTTTAATAACAAAGCGATGAGGTCACGGGGTGATCTCACCACGACAAATGAAACTACGGCAGGCGGGTACAGAGTCTCATAATTATATAAAGATAAACTAAGAAATGCATTAATTTAAATACAGTATATTAGATCAATCTGAAATTTTCATACAATGCATTGTCACCCAAGATCTATCTGTGGTAAAATTTTGAGCTCTCTATAACCATCAGAAGTGGTTTAATTTTACGTTGGCAGATTTGAAAAATTGTGGACACACCAACAAACAATGCCACAGGAACGAAAGCGAGTTAATACGGTTCATATGTATTATGGGTTTGGGGGAGTAACGGGGTGGCATGTTCAGGTGGTTAAGTTTATTGCGTGCTGAATGGGGAAGGATGCGTTAGGAATATTGTTAATATTCGGATTGTAAGTCATCATGACAAGGCGACGTAATGAGTTGAATAGCGATATCTTTCTTACTAATGAATAATTCCAAGAACTGCTGATTACAAGACGTTCGTGTGCATGGTAATACGTTGTGCTTAGTGGACGATGAAATATAATTATGTGTATCTTGAATGTATGCTATGTCAGGTAAATTTAGTTGATGAAAAATTCACGCCCTCCTACAACAGGTGATTGATTGGTGCAATATATTCTGTTTGATGGCAGAAACTCATTATGGACATAGTGGTTTGATCAGCCGAATATCATTAACACATCATGGATGAACATGAAAGGTGACTTGACCATTGCAGACTTTGACATAAAAGAGTAGGACGTCTACTATTTATTCTGATTTCTTTCTTGTTTGTTTGATGTTTTGCAGTTCAATGTAGCTAATTTCTAGCTAATTTACTGATTGAATGACTGTCTGACCATCTGACTGTCTGACCATCTGAGTGTCTGACCATCTGACTGTCTGACCATCTGACTGTCTGACCATCTGACTATCTGACTGTCTGACCATCTGACTCTCTGACCATCTGACTGTCTGACCATCTGACTGTCTGACCATCTGACTGTCTGACCATCTGACTGTCTGACCATCTGACTGTCTGACAATCTGACTGTCTGACCATCTGACTGTCTGACCATCTGACTGTCTGACCATCTGACTGTCTGACCATCTGACTGTCTGACCATCAGAGTATCAGATTGATTGATAATTTTTAGCTACAATATTGTATTTTGCATCTGGGCCGAATCAAACAGCAAGCGCAACTTTCCAATTCATACTTTCTACAGAGGATGCGAATATGATGACTACTATTTCTTTGCCATTGATGCATTCACGGACGTCTGCTCCCAATTCTGGCCAATCGCCATTGAAAGTTTTCCTAAACTCATCTATTCACCTATCGACATCATGGTCCCAATGCATTACAATTCTCCATGTAAGACGAACAAGCGATTGATGTATCGATCGCATATTTTTGGTTCGATACTTTGAGTTTGATTTAGTGATTGCAAAAGTTACAGCTATTAAGAAATATCGATACGAAATAAATCGACCAAATGAAAGACATTTGTTTCATTGCAGAATGTAAAAAAGTATGAACAAATATTTTGAACTATTTCTTTTGTAATTTTATTGCATAATGATATCAATTAAATTAACATTAGTAAAATAAGTTACACGATAAGAGATACTTTTGGAAATAAAGATTATATTTACAAAAAAATAACATATGAGTCAAACGAAAGGAAATTTAAACATGTTTCTTGAATTCGTCGTGTTGCTTGGTTAAAATATTTTTATATAATATTCATTCATCATCATCCTTATTATTATTATTACTATTATGATATATTATTATCTTTTTATTATCTGGTGATTTATTAATTACCGTATATGCTCATTTGCAAGCCGACCTTTTTTGGACAAAATCTTGGGGAAAAACTTGGAGGGTCGGCTTACAAGCGGGTCATTAACGCATTTCTGCATTGATATTGAATATCGGTCTTGTTATTGTAGATCATCAATGTCCTTTTCTACATTCTACAAGATTCAACTGCTCTACCAGAAGCTATAATATACTATGAAACATATGCACTTACCTTATTAAATCATTTTATTTATTTTTGTGAACGTTTAAATAAATTGTTTTACAAATTTTGTTTTAGACAACGAAGTTTAATGTACATAATACAATTAATTTTTACCGTTTATTCCACGTATAAGACGACGTTTAAATCACTAAAAATCTTCTCTAAGCTCCGGGTTCGTCTTATATGCCGAGTGTTGTTTTATACGCCGTATATTCGTCATAGAGTTGCAAGATTTCATTGATGTCCTTATGATATTAGTGACAAACAGGAGGATTTTGACGGCATTTTACTTTAAATCATCATGCTTAAAGCAAATGTGATATCATTTTTTGAAAATTTGGTGTGTGTTGGAAGAGGGGTTAAAATTACTTAAAACCTGTATTTTAATTGGAAAAACAAGGGACTCGTCTTATACGTCTTATACTGTAGTTATGGCTATTAATTTCAATTTTTAAATTTGAGGAAATATTTGCCCCGTCGCCTAAGCGCATGAGTTTTTAAATGCGCAAAAGTATTAATGAGAGGCCCCTTTTATGTAACTAAGACATTTGCTTGAATAGCACCATAAAATATATTAAACTAACAGATACATAAATATTGTTGAGGGCTTTTCAATATAAAAAAATCATTAATAATAAGATAGTAATGAATTAATTGAAAAACTTAGCTGAGATGTGCAGTGTAGGAAAGCTACGAGCGATGAGCAGGTAAGCAAGTTTACAGTTTTTCCAGGAGCGTAATGTGATAAGGGAAAGTCAACAGCGATGTTTGGAGTCATAAAGGGGTGACAGTATAAAGGGGTGACAGTATAAAGGGGTGACAGTATAAAGGGGTTGCAGTATAAAGGGGTGACAGTATAAAGGGGTGACAGTATAAAGGGGTTGCAGTATAAAGGGGTGACAGTATAAAGGGGTGACAGTATAAAGGGGTTGCAATATAAAGGGGTGACAGTATAAAGGGGTGACAGTATAAAGAGGTTGCAGTATTAAGGGGTGGCAGTATAAATGGCTGACAGTATAAAGGGGTGACATTATAAAGGGGTGACAGTATAAAGCGTTTGCAATATAAAGGGTCGACAGTATAAAGGGTTTGCAACATAAAGGGTTGGCGGTAAGATACAACAATGACAGACCAAGACGACATTCAGGACACAAAGTTCCACAAAAATTATAATCACTAACAAACATTATTTAATAAAATGATTTTAAGAAATAATACACAAAGAAAGAGCAAAAAACCCAATCATAATGAAAGAACATTGGAAGTAAGTTATGTTTGACAATAACATCATTGAATTTACAAACTGAGACCTTGGCTATGAGTGTACAAACACCCATAACAAAAGATGAACAACGTTGGCTATAGGATGTTTCCTTTCTTTTTAAATCCCTTATATTAACTTCGCGGCCGTCTCTTTCTGTCTGTCGTCATCTCATCATCTCATGGGCAGGCGGGCGGAAAAACAAAAGTCAAAAATGACCCACTTCCAGTAATCCGATCGAGCTGAAATTTGGCACACGGACCCGTCTCACCTAACAATGCATCGCGTTAAAATTGCATATCGATCGATTGTACCGTAATTAAATTAATGCATTTTTAGTTTTTCCTTATATAACGTATGTAATTCAAATTCAAGGTTTGTTATTGTTTTTTTCCCACGTGAAAGTTTGAGTTGACGCTTTGAGGCGACCCATCGAAGAACCGGGGTGCTTTTGTTTACATTTTACGTGTCGCGCTGAGCTCGGTCAAGCAAATCGGTGACCAGACTTTTCCCCTCCCCCCCCCCAGGGTTATGAAGCAAAGTTGAGTTAAGACAGATTCAGTCTGTATGTTTGTCGTGTTTGAAAAAAATCAATACTGTTAGTTATGTCTCATATATAAGGGATTTATAGTCAAAAACTTTGTTTTTACGGGTTTGTTTTTATTAAATACCCTATATTAACTTCACCGGCGTCTCTGTCTCTCTGTCTCTCTGTCTGTCTGTCTTGGGCGGGTGGAAAATTAGAAGTAAAAAATGACCCACTTTCCGTAATCCGATCGAGCTGAAATTTGGCACACGGACCCGTCTCACCTAAAAATGCATTGTTTAAAAAATTGAGATCGATCGCACATACCGTAATTAAATTAATGCATTTTTAGTTTTTCCTAATATAACGTATGTAATTCAAATTCACTGTTTGTTATTGTTTTTTTCCACGTGAGTTTTAGTTGACGCTTAGACGTCGATAGTCGTGCCGACACCCCCTCACGTCCCTTCCCCCGTTAAAAGACAGGGGACATCACTCGGTGTCAGTCTTTAAATGCTTATCGCGTTTGAAAATAATCAATACTGTTAGTTATGACTCATATATAAGGGATTTATAGTCAAAAACTGTGTTTTCACGGGTTTGTTTTATTTCTTCTTTCAATTACGAATTCTCTCTTATGAATACCACGCCTGTAAAAGGTAGGTAACTCATATTCTTCTCGTAACAAACACGGGTTGCTTGGTCCGTATCAGATTGTCACGGTTCAGTAAACAGAATGCAAAGGTGGTCACGTACCACCTTCATGCCAAAGAGAACAAACCGTGGCTAGTGCCTTCTGAACTTCTGTGTAACGCACCGCAACTCGAGCAGGTCATTAAGAGCTATTGTCGCACTATGGTAAAAAAAATGTGGCGTGTATTTCCTAGTCAACGGTCCAATAATGTAACTATCGATGAATATTCTGAATCCCCCTGTGTGACTACTTTGTTTGTGACTAAAAAATTATTTTCTGCTTTTTCATGCGAGACTCTACATTCCTAACTGCAGCTGGGCCTCATCTTTTAAAAAAAGTTTTGTTCATTTTATTTTTTACTTTTACACGTTAACAAAAGATTTGTAAAACTTAATTTCATTCATGAAGTCCTGTTAAATGTTCTTTTAGCAAAGTTCATCTAGAAACGAAATTTTTTAGCAAAATTTGAAAATTTATATAAATATAAACGTACACATTCTTAACTCCTTTCCATATGTGCGCTGATCCACTGAACAGAAATCTATTTTTTCACAGCGGGAAGTGTGTCATTTTTAAATCCCTTATATTAACTTCACCGCCGTGTCTTGGGTTCGCGGTCTTTCGGTCTGGAGGGCAGAAAAACAAAAGTAAAAAATGACACACTTCCCGTAATGCTATCGAGCTTACATTTGGCACATAGACTCGTGTCACCTACCAATGCATCGTATCAAAATTTCAGATCGATCCACTGTATCGTAATTAAATTAATGCATTTTTAGTTTATCTATATACGACGTATGTAATTCAATTTCACGGTTTGTTATTTTTTTTTCACGTGACAGCTCAGTTCAGTTCGCGCGTTGACGCCACATGGTCGATGTACCGGCGTGCTTTTGTTTACATTTAACGTGTCACGCTGAGCTCGGTCCAGCGATCGGTGACCAGACCTTTACCCCTCCCCCCCCCCGCCAGGTCATAAAGCAAAGGGGAGTTAAACCAGATTCAGTCTGTAAATGTTTGTCGCGTTTGAACATAATGAATACTTTTAGTGATGTCTCATATATAAGGGATTTATAGTCAAAAACTTTGTTTTTACGGGTCTTTTTTATTTACTTTTGTTTTTCCGCATTACCGACCGCCTGCGAACCCAAGAGACGAAGGTGAAGTTAACATAAGGGATTGAATTAAACAATCCCGTAAAAAAAGGAAGTTAATATAAGGGATTGAATTAAACAACCCCGTAAAAACAAAGTTTTTGACTATAAAGCCCTTATATATGAGACATACCTAATAAGTATTTATCATCCTTAAACGCGACAAACATTTACAGACTGAGATTGCATTAAATACCCTTTGTTTTGAAACGGAGGGGCAGTTACAATGTTTCAGCACTGTTTTTTCGCTGAACTTAACTCAGTGTGACTCGTAAAATGTCAACAAAAGCTGGCCGCTACAATTAGAGATAAACTAAAAATGCATTAATTTAATTACGGTACATTCGATCGATCTGAAAATTTAATAGCTTTATCCTCCCCACAAGCGAAACCAACTGTTAAAATTTCAGCTCTCAAGCAAGTCAGAAAACGTGTTTACGAGCGTTTTGAAAAAGTTACGACAGATCCGGTAGCGTTGAATTTAAATCCGGAATCCTTCACGAGTTAATAGGAAAGGAGCCTCAAAAAGAAGTCCGCATTAGCATTGTAATCTAGCTCTCTTATGTGCTTTACGTGACAAGAAAAACATGCACACTGACCTACTGGTCACTGCGGCTCATCTTCTAATCATGTTGTATTGTTGCGTTGCCCCATCGTTGTTGCTTGAGTGACCATACGTAGTATGGCTGTCAGATGATGGAGGTTAAAATTACCGGTCCATATCAAAGCGCACTAGGGTCACACTTGAGTGAACGTGACGTCATTCAGCGTGCCACAACTCGTACTGGTCATTACCGGCTATTGATATCTCTCCGGAAGTAGCGTTGTATGAAAGTGGGTGGCTCATTAGCCGCCTTCTGTCCGGTACGGATTAGCCTGAAATAATATTGATACCTGGGCAGCGTCCTTAGTGACCAATCAGAAGATCCCTAAACTGACTGACCGTGACGCTGTCATCGGGTCTGACCACTATATAAGTTTTTTAAAATCTTCTCCAGTTGACCTTTCGTTTGGATAACCTGAAGTTTGCACTTCAAGTTGATCATCGAATTATCTCACCTTGTGATGTATCTTACAAGGTATTTTGTGCTGTATCTCACTAGGTATTTTGTGCTGTCTATTTTAGCATTATCTCACTAGGTATTTTGTGCCGTATCTCACTAGTTATTTTGTGCTGTATCGCACTAGGTATTTTGTGCTGTATCTCACTAGGTATTTTGTAGTGTATCTCACTAGGTATTTTGTGTTGTATCTCACTAGGTATTTTGTGTTGTATCTCTTAGTTGTATCTCACTAGTTATTTTGTGCTGTATCACTTAGTTGTATCTCACTAGGTATTTTGTTTGTGCTGTATCTCACTTGGTATTTTGTGTTGTATCTCACTAGGTATTTTGTGTTGTATCAATTAGTTGTATCTCACTATGTATTTTGTGCTGTATCTCTTAGTTGTATCTCACTAGATATTTTGTGTTGTATCACTTAGTTGTATCTCACTAGGTATTTTGTGTTGTATCTCACTAGGTATTTTGTGTTGTATCACTTAGTTGTATCTCACTAGGTATTTTGTGCTGTATCATTTAGCTGTATCTCACTAGGTATTTTGTGCTGTATCTCACTAGGTATTTCTATCATGGAATCCATGGATGGCAGCCCCACTACTATTGTTTTGCGCTGCGTATTATAATGAAAATTCTTTTAGTTATGTCTCGTATATGAAGCAATCATAGTAAAAAAACTTTGTTTTTTTTAGTTTTTTTAATTATTAATCTTTTATACTGGAAGTAAAATTTTAAATAATTAATAAGTGGCTAAATTGTAATGATCGTCAAATAAATAATTTGTTTCTCTTAAAGATTCGGTAAATGCTGCTGTTACCATGCGAGCAATTCAAAGTTTGAACTTAAAGAAAGCTATCCGCGAAATCACAAAGTGTAGACACAAGCACATAGGGATAAAAAGAAGTCCGCATTAACATTGTAACCTATCTCTCTGATGTGCTTTATCTGACACATGGACACTGACCAATGGTCACTGCGGCTCATTTTCTAATCATGTTCTATTGTTGCGTTGCCCCGCCATTGTTGTTTGATACGCCTGAGTGACCATACGTATGGCTGTCAGATGGCGGAGGTTTACCGGTCCATATCAAAGCGCACTATGATAACACTTGAGTGAACTTGACGTCATTCAGCGTGCCGCAACTCGTACTGGTCATTACAGGCTATTGTTATCTCTCCGGAAGTAGCACTGTATGGAAGTGGGTGGCTCATTAGCCGCCTTCTGTCCGGTATGGATTAGCCTGAAATAATATTGATACCTGGGCAGCGTCCTTACTGACCAATCAGAAGATCCCTAAACTGACTGACCGTGACGCTGTCTTAGAGACTGACCACTACCACTATATAAGTTTGTTTAAATCTTCTCCAGTTTACATTTCGTTTGGACTACCTGACGTTTGCACTTCAAGTTGATCATCGAAGTATCTCAGCTTGTGCTGTATCTTACAAGGTATTTTGTGCTGTATCTCAATAGGTATTTTGTGCTGTATAACTTAGCTGTTTCTCACTGGGTATTTTGTGCTTTATCTCACTAGGTATTTTGTGCTGTATCTCACTAGGTATTTTGTGTTGTATCTCACTAGGTATTTTGTGTTGTATCACTTAGTTGTATCTCACTAATTATTTTGTGTTGTATCAATTAGTTGTATCTCACTAGGTATTTTGTGTTGTATCTCACTAGGTATTTTGTGTTGTATCACTTAGTTGTATCTCACTAGGTATTTTGTGTTGTATCAATTAGTTGTATCTCACTAGGTATTTTGTGTTGTATCTCACTAGGTATTTTGTGTTGTATCATTTAGCTGGATAGCAGTAGGTTTTTGTGCTATATTATTTAGCTGTATCTTAATAGGTATTTTGTGTTGTATCTCACTAGGTATTTTGTGTTGTTTCACTTAGCTGTACCTCACTAGTTATTTTGTATAATATCATTTAGCTGTATCTCACTAGGTATTTTGTGTTGTATCTCACTAGGTATTTCTATCATGGAATCCATGGATGGCAGCCCCACTACTAGAAGTTCAACTACTTTGGGCCCTTATGACAGGAATGTCTTCCAGGTCTACAACTTAACGATTGAAAGAATCCTCGCCCAGACCAAGTGTGACGTCTACCTGGTCCATCGCAAGTTTGACAAGTCCACCAAGAAAGTTGTCAAAGTCTTGCGACGTGACGAGAAGTCTATGGAGAGGTTCTTCGGCGAAGTGAGCCTGTTGAAAGGTCTGCACCACCCCAACATCATGACCGTTGAGAGGCCCGGATCTTTCTCTGACCACCACGCCATTGTCATGCCGTTCTGTGCCGGCGGTGCCCTGTACAATCTGATTGGAAGGATGGCGTTTGAAGAGATCGAAGACTACTTCCTGCAGATGTGTGGGGCGCTCAGGTATCTGCACTCACGGGGAATCGTTCACAGGGACATCAAACTGGACAACATCCTCGTCAACGGTTCTCAAATCGTCATCACTGATTTTGACATGTCAAGCGGTATCATACCTGGGACTTCTCTTGTCAGGGACAAGATGGGAACTGTGCCCTACATGGCCCCTGAGATGTTTGCCAACCCTGGAGGATATTATGATGGTTTCAAGGTCAGTTGATTTCTATTTTTCATACACGAGTTTTGCACTAAGTTTAATATTAGAATTGGCATATTGCCTGCTGTATCTCATTAATTATTTCTGTCATGTGTTCAAAAGAGAGCTGTTGTAATGTACATATTTTAGTATCTTATCACATAATAGTCTCCCGACTCTAAATCTTAACAAACTGTACACCTGTGTTATTTACTGAAAATTTAAAGGCAATCGAGTTGATCGAGTGTAAAAAATAAATAATTTTTGTTTTAAAAATATTTTATACATTTTTTGTCATGTAAATCCAGAGTTTTAAAGAAATTTGCTATTTTAATTTGATTAACTAAGTATTAAACCCATTAGCACCTCATTGATATCATCATTTATACCAAGAACTTTGTGATGGACGTAGAACTTATTTCACTATGACCATCCACCTTTAGCTGGACACCTACTCACTGGGTGTTGTTCTGTGGTGCATGCTGTTCCAGACGGACATCCAGGACACACACGATTACCTGTACTTTGTGAGGGAATGTTCCTGGCCGTTCCCGCTCAGTTTCTACAAAGGTATATTGGAAAATTTGTTGAATCCTGACCCAACTAACAGGTGGGATATTGACAGGTTAGTCAGTTCTTTGGGGAAGGCGACTTGGCTGACTGATAGGGTGAGGAGTTTGTAGAGAAGACAAGACATTTGGTAATATTATATATTAAATATTATTATAGGATAGACAAGACATTCTTTAATATGATAGTTTTAATGTATTTATAGTTAGAGGATCGACAACATATTTGGTAATATGATAGTTTTAATGTAGTTATAGGCTATACTAGATATATGATAGCAAGGGTTTTATTTAATAAAGATTATAAGATAGGTAAGACATGTGATATAAAAGGTTTTAATCAAGTGACATGATACACACGACATGTGTTATCATGATAGTTCAAGTTAATGTCTAGGATAGACATGCCAAGTGATATTAGCTTAGTTATAGGATAAAGATTTAAGGTTATAAACTTTTTTTTGACTAAGGTTAGTTTTTAAAGATAATACATTTATCATTAAGATAAATAGTAGATAAATTAGTATTAAAATTAGGTAATTAATTAATTAGGACATCGTATTACCTTCTATAACTAAAACTTTTTAGTTTTAGGAATATTTGTCAAATTATTGCGTTTTTAAATCAGGTAATGTATCCATTTTTTCATTAATTACTAATATGCTATTTTTTAAAGTTTAAAATGGGTAACTAACAACTATTAACATTCATTTCTCCTTTAATTTTTTGTTTTTAGACTCTCTAAACACTATTAAATTTAAAGTCTTTTCCATTCTTAATTTCCTGGAAAACAATTTTCTCGAAATTAAATTTTAGTTTTTCATAAATCCGACTAATATGACATACTATTTATTTTCACCTATTTAAAAGTACATATAATTTAATTTCTGATCTGCAATAAAGTAAATACAAGTTGATTGTCAATGAAATTTGTTTTTAAAAAATAATTAGGTAGTTAATTAGTTAGGACAACCCATTACTTTCAATAACTAAAACTTTTTAGTTTTAGGAATATTTGACAAATTATTGCGTTTTTAAATCAGGTAATGCATTTATTTTTTCTTTTATTACAAATATACTAGATTTTTTAGTTAAAAATATGTAGCAACTAATAACACTAATTTCTCCTTTAAGTTGTGTTTTTAGACTCTCTAAGCACTAATAACTTTAAAGTCTTTTCCAGTCTCACTTACCTGAAAAACAATTTTCTCGAAATTGAATTTTAGTTTTACATAAATCTTATATCTATTTAACGTACATATAATTTAATTTATGATCTGCAATAAAATAAATACAAGTTGATTATCAATGAAATTCCTTTTAAAAAAAATAATCAAAATTTCAGCCCAACACGTTTGTAAAAATCTTTTAAAAATAATTTCATTCTATTCTTATCTGTATTTGATGGCCAAGTAAAATGTTTTAACATCCAAACAAAAATTAACAGAGAATTAATCAAACTTCTAATAACTAACTATCCAGTGAATCTTAAATTTTTAATCAGTGTGGCAGCATTTTTTGGGTATGTGGCAGCATTTTTTGGGTATGTGGCAGCATTTTTTTGGGTATGTGGCAGCATTTTTTGGGTATGTGAGCACCATTTTTTGGGTATGTCGGGAGCATTTTTTGGGGTATGTGGCAGCATTTTTTGGGTATGTGGCAGCATTTTTTGGGTATGTGTCACAATATTTTGGGTCTCATTTGTTGGTGGTCACTTAAAGGCTTTTATAGACATATTTTAAAATATATTTCTAAAAGGAATAAAGAAGAAGGAATTATATAAATTACAATAAATTCAACTTAAATACATAAAAATATTTGACTGAAGGATTTCAAAGAGTTTTCCAAAGCCACATTTTTCTATTATTTAATAAATTATTCATTTTTTTAATAAGGTAAAAAATTTGATAACTTATTTTTAAATTAGCCGATTATGACAGAGTGTTGTCACACGTTATAGTTTAAGAACCACTGTACTAACACATTAACCACTAACAACGAGTGACTTGAGGTCCGTCACAAACTTTTTAATCAGGCCACAGATATCTTCTGTGACGGTCCCAAGCCCGCTACAACTGAGAGGGAAAAATATTCTTTATCTTATCTTATCTGTTACACTCTCCTTCTATACGGAAGATTATTGCGTCCTACGACTATCCATGGTTTATGTTGGGCTTGCATTTTAATTAGTTTTATTTGTTGTTAAAGTGTTGGTTTTCCTGGTTTCGTAAGGCTACCTACTTAACGCCCGAATTCCGGACGGGTAGAACTAGACTTTGTATGTGTTTGTTCTTGCATGCTGAACAAGAAAAGTGTCTTTACCCATATGTCTATGTAAGGGTTGTATTAGGTTATCTTTGTGTTGTATTTCCAAGTTAGACTGTTTATTATACTACTTTGCTCTTTTTTCTCCTATTCTTACGTTTTTCAAGTTGTTACTCCGGAGTATTTTGCATCTTTAATTTTCGATTAGTTGTTTTCCATTAATGAACTATTTTGAAATAGATACGACCCGCTGCATAGTATTCGCCACTGAGTTGCTCATAGATTGTGCAAAGTAAACGGGGGGGGGGAAGAACTGACACAGACAGCAGCACAAAGAAATGAACACAAGACGCATTGTTGGTCTCAAGACATGGTCCCCCCTTGCACCACCCTTGATTGCCAACCATAAACTGTGATTGGTGGACCCTTGCATCGGTTAGTCGTCATCCTTGTTTGCTCGCGTCTTGTGCTTGTGCTTGTCTGGCGAATTACATATAAATATAGATTTATTCGTTTCTTTTTGTTTGTTATACTTAACCGTAGACACTTTTCTATGTGGAAAGACATACTCCAATTGTTTCCCTATTTTATTAATTCATCTATTAATTCTAGGTCTTTTTGTAAGATTTTGCTATCTTGTTTCGATTTAATTTTTGTATAGATTGTACAATCATTAGCAAATAACCTAGGTTTTGTTCCGGATGAGATGTTGTTGGGTAAATCATTTATATAAATTTAAAAAAAGTAGGGGACCTAACACAGGTTTTTGTGGAACCTCTGAGTAATTGGTGCTGATTTTGATCATTCAATTATTACAGTTTGTTCTCTATCCGAAAGGGAGTCTTGGAGCCAGTGATGTAACCACTAGGGGTTCGCGGAAATGTGCCTGGTGGTCCACGAGAAAAGGAACATTAACTTATTTGCATTTTTTTTCACTGTGGTGTATTTCTCTAAAGATTGTGCGTCTTTCCATTCACAAGATGGAAAAGCTTGTTACCCGTTTTGGCGGCACCACGTTCAAAAAATATCAAGACACACAAGCGCAGATCGGACAATAACCTACAATTAATCTTTTCGCTCTCTGTCGGTGCTCTTATGTCGGCGCTCTTATCACGGCGCTCTTTTGTCGTGCGCGATTTTGATGGGTCGTCCATGTTGGCAAGATGATCTACTTCTATTTCCGTTTTTTTCCTATTTCGTTTGTGTGTTCCTAAATTTCATTGATATCTCATCAACGTCGGGATTCGAAAGTGTCTTCTGGTGACGTTTTCGCTATTATTCGAAGAGTCTTACTTGCGTCAAAAACAGCTATAAAGTAAGTTAAAATTATTTAATTCATTTTTATGCTTTAAATTTTAAATAAATTATTAGACTTATGAAATTCACTTGTTAAGAAAAACAATTAAACAAAACTCCATGAATGACTTCCAATAAACAGCTATTTCTGACATGTGATTATACTGATATGGTTAATAATTTTTATGAAGATTTAATATGTTATAAAAGTGAAATAATATAGTTTCACATTTTTTATTTGACCTTTACGATGTTTTATGTTCCGAGTTACAGATCGGTCACTTGAACGCTTACATTTAACCCAATAATTGGGAAAATAGTTAGAAAAAAGCATGGTTAAGAAGTTTTCTTGGTAAAAGAAAATGACCAGTCAAGAGAGTGAAGAATAATCTTTAACATCCAAAAAGCATAAAACTTGTAACATACATTACCATGGGTCCTATTTGAAATATGGATTTATTGAGACAGTTGATTCCAACATACCAACACCGCTCTGCATAGTTTGCGGTGACCGGCTTTCTAATGAGGTGTTGAAATCTTCAAAACTGCTTCGCCACTTAAACGCCAAGCACCCTGGATTAAAAGATGAACTCATCGAGTATTTTAAAAGGAAAAAAACTGGATCATGAAGGAAAGAAGAAGTTTGTCAGGGCCACCACATCAGTACATGAGAACGCACTGAGAGCTTCATATTTGGTGGCTAACTGCATTGCTAAGGCTAAAAAGCCATTCACTATCGGTGAAGATTTAATCTTGCCCTCTGCTAAAGACATTTGCCGTGAACTTCTAGGAGAGGCTGCTGTTAAAAAGATAGCACATGTGCCAATTAAAACTATAAAATGAAAACAATCTAAAATACCTGTATAAACAATCTAAAATACCTGTATAAACAACCTAAAATACCTGTATAAACAATCTAAAATACCTGTATAAACAATCTAAAATACCTGTATAAACAATCTAAAATACCTGTATAAACAATCTCAAATACCTGTATAAACAATCTCAAATACCTGTATAAACAATCTCAAATACCTGTCTAAACAATCAACGCAGCCGCAACCCCCCCCACAACCCCCACCCCATAACCCCCCCGATTAGTGGGCCACAGTAAAATGATCTTTTACCAGTCCGCGGCGTTAAAAAGGCTGGGGACCACTGATGTAAGGGACCTGAGATTCCGAAGTAGTTACGTTTTTTGAGTAAACTAAAGTTGTGAACTTTGTCAAATTCTTTTGAGTAGTCTAGTAGTATTGTATATATTTGATCATTGTTCTCTAAGCCTTTTGACAGATCTATACACAAAGTCATTGTGCTTCACGTTATCTGTTTTTCCTTAAGCCGTGTTGATGTGGGCATAATAGTACATTATGTTTTTCTAGGTAATTAACCATTCTACTATATATTATGTATTCTAGTAATTTACAGGGACCCGAGTTTCTAAAATGGTTACGATTTTTGATTAAACTAAAGTGGAGAATTTGTCCAATGCTTTTGAGAAGTCTAGTAATCTTGGATACTAGATGCGACCCAGCGGCGTGGCATATGCGGTAGACTTGCTCAAATATAGTGAAAAGAAAGGGGGGGGGGAGAACGGACACAAACTACATCACGAAGAAATCAGAACAAAGCGAGTGAACCTGGGGGGGGGGAGGGGGGAGAACCATCGACACATTGTTGGTCCGAAACATGCGCAATGCGGTTAGCTACTTGCCCCCACCCAGCACCACCCTAGCTTGCCAACGATAAGCTGTGATTGGCCGACCCTAGCGAGGGTCATTCGACAAGCTTGTTTGCACTCGTCTTGTGCTTGTTCTGGTAAATTATATATATAGATGGTGGACTGAAATTCTTCTGCGGAATCCGTGTACATGATTATCAGGATGTTCGTTCGTCCGTCGATACGACGAGGACCACTCTAGTCATCCGAGGGTTTTCTGTGCGTGCGCAGATGGCTGATTAGGCCGATCCTTGCACGAAAGGTTCGGGAAACGAAGGGACAGGGGGCGAGTGCGACATCTCCTGGAGGGTTGACAGCATGGGCCTTTCGGGCTTGCCTCTTCTTTTCTGCGGCGGTAATCCGGTTTGCCTCGCATGACCTGGCACCTTCGTGGATGGAAGAGCGCCAGGTGGATCGGTCCATTGCAGCTCGTTCCCACGTGTCTGGATTTATGGCAAACGCTTTCATTGAGGCTTTCAGTGTGTCTTTGAAGCGTTTCTTTTGCCCACCGTGGGACCGCTGGCCACACTGGAGCTCACCATAGAAGATTCTCTTTGGCAGTCTCTCGTCTGGCATTCGTACAACGTGCCCTGCCCAGCGAAGCTGGGACTGCATCAGGAGGGTGAAGATGCTGGGGAGACCTGCCTTGGTCAGTACCACTGTGTCTGGAATTTTGTTCTGCCACTTTATGCCGAGAATCTTCCTGAGGCTTGTTATATGAAAGTGGTTCAGCTTTCTTGCATGGCGCTGATAAACAGTCCAAGTTTCACAAGCATAAAGCAGTGTGGGGAGCACCACTGCCCTGTACACTTTCAGCTTGGTCTGGATGGTAATGCCTCTTCTGTTCCAGACATTAGGGTACAACCTGCCAAAAGTGGAGCTGGCTCTGGCAATTCTGACGTTCACTTCGTCATCGATGGTGACATTTTGAGACAGTGTGCTGCCTAGGTATGTGAACCGGTGCACTGTATTGAGTCTCTGGTCGTTGACAGTGATGTTGGGCTCTACGTAGGGTCTTCCAGGCGCAGGCTGATGGAGGACCTCAGTCTTCTTGGTGTTGATTGACAGACCAAAGTTTGTGCAGGCACTGGAGAACATGTTTACACTGCGTTGCATGTCGGCTTCTGAGACAGCGTTGAGGGCACAGTCATCAGCGAACAGCAGGTCTCTGATGATGTCTGTCATAACCTTGGTTTTTGCCTGGAGCCTCCGAAGGTTGAACAGCTTGCCATCTGTGCGGTATTTCAGGTTGACACCAACATCTTCGTCTCTGAAGGCCTCTGTCAGCATGGCGGAAAACATGAGGCTAAACAGTGTTGGTGCCAGGACGCAGCCCTGCTTGACTCCGTTTGTGACTGGGAAAGGATCAGAAAACTCCCCGCTGTCCTGGACTCTGGCCTGCATGCCTTCATGGAATTGGTGGCTAACTGCATTGCTAAGGCTAAAAAGCCATTCACTATCGGTGAAGAATTAATCTTGCCCTCTGCTAAAGACATTTGCCGTGAACTTCTAGGAGAGGCTGCTGTTAAAAAGATAGCACATGTGCCAATTAAAACTATAAAATGAAGTGGCAAGGTGACGTCACATCAGTGTAATAAGGTGGCTGTGAAATTCGTGTGGACACACCGACAAGCAGATGCGTCAGTTCAAAACTATTGCCTATATTTAAGCCAACTCTGTCTTATATTTGACCGGAAAAGCCAAATTATGTTTTCAAATGAATTTCGTAAATTCAAACATTAAAAAATTGACTTGTTGCAATTTTTTTCTGTAATATTTCAGTAACATATTACGATTTTGTTTCAAATGTCTATCCCCTTTTGAAAAAAAAACCCCTTTGAATCGTGTTTGCCACTTTGAGATTCAGTTTTTGAAAGTTGATAAAATCCATTAGTCAAGCAAATCTTTTATTTATTCTTTGTGTTTATGTTAAAGAAAAGTATTTAAAGCGAAATAATGACGCTTCAGTGGTTAACTCTTTTCCAATCATGTTCGTCTTAGCCATGTCATCTCTCAAGTTGCTATGTCATCTCTCAAGTTGCTGTAAAATCCGAGTTTCTTTTGGTGAAATTAATATTTATTTGTTGGACACATTAAATCTCGCTGCACTAATAGCAATCGCAAATTTTTATATGCACGCTCTTGACATTTATTTATATAGCAAAGTTCTTGTATTTGTTGGGATTCGATCGGTTACAGCCATTTTCGTTGACAGACAAAGAAAAAAATTACAGGTGCTAGACAATCAATGTCACTTTCTCATGCTATTCAGCCCCTTGGTTGTTATATTTGAAACATTAGCATGCGAGCAGTTGACATCCAGAATAGAGGTGGAAGTTTTGTCAGTAAGAAATTTTGAATTATAATTCATCCATTTTAAAAATTAATTTACCTTTCGCTTTTCTTTAATTTCAGTTAAATTATTTAATCTTACTTTAATCATTTCATGTTTAGAGGCTATTGTACCTAAATACCTATCATTTTCATGTTCTATTTATGTCAAAATTATCTTATAATTTCAATTATTTTATAATTCTTTCATTTCAAGAAAAAAATACTTCTTTAAAAATTTAACGTAGGCACTCAATAAATATTTGCTTCATTGACTTATATTTTAATACATTTTAAATAGGACATTTTAAGTAATGTCTATAAACATGTACTGCGAGTGTACGAGGAAATTGTGCATAAAGGAACAGGACCTATTTTGCATAAAATAACAGAACCAACTCGTAAGTAAACAGACGATGAGTGTACACAGTTGTTTGCTTGATGTTGCCATGGAGACGTTTGTTGACGAGACAAGTATCCACTCTATGAGTTACGCCTTGATGAGATTTGATCGATTGATTAATGTTTAGAGAATTTATTTCGGTCTCCTAAAGACTTTCATAGAAATCCTCGTTATAAAAGGGCCTTTCATAATCGACATTGTCTTCTTATTATGGTACCAAAAAAAAACATCCGCGAGTTGTGGAACTTTGTGTAGCTCAGCAGGACAATCACAGTAACAAGTCACAGCTCATGTTGACTCAAGGCAGATAATCAAACAGGGGCCGATAAGTTAAACATGGAATCAGCCAACGATTCTTCCAATGAGGCCAACACGGGTTTTGTATTTAAGTCAGTATTATACGGTGTAGTTAGATTTACAACGTAACCAGCCATTTATGGGATGCTAATGGGAGAAAATTGTATCATAAATTGAACATGTGAATAGTGGATATAAACGGAACATGTGAATAGTGGATATAAATGGAACATGTGAATAGTGGCTATATTTTTTATAACGTGGTGAAATGTGATGTCGAAATTTGTATTTACTCCTGCACAATAAGGAAATTTCTTTAGATTTCATTAAACATGGACGCGGTGGTCGAGTGGCAGCGCACTGGACTGTCGTACGGGTTCGAATCCGTGTGAAGGCAAGGGCTTGTTCCCGGGGCCTAGGGCGTCCCTGAGTCATCCCGCTCCGAATGGGTTCCTAACTACATGTAGTTAGGCGGCTGGGTAATGCGTGGAACCCACATAGCCGTGGCCTGTGATTGCTGCATCACTTGCCAACAGATCATCTGTCATGGTCTGTGGACGCAACTATCTTCTGCATAGAAGGAGCGTCTGTATAGATAAGATAAGAAGAGAAACAAACCAGTTAAAAATGCAAATAGTGTTATCTTCACTAACAATTTTTTGTGTAACTCCCATTTGGCAATAAAAAAAATAAATAAATATTTTAAACAATTAAATCAAGTCTAAATGAATTAACATTGATCCGTCTCTACTGTCATTTAAATTATCCCTATTATAAAATATTTTCACATTTAATTTAATTGTAATAAGAGTTATTTCAGTGTTTCTACTTATGAAAAGATATTAAAGATCATGTGACGTAATATTTAATGATAAGAAATTCGAGATCCTCATTTGTTAGGCTGGAGACATTCGAATTCAGCTAGATGTTTATCTAACATTTTAATTTCTCCCCACAATTATGATTGGGTGTGTAGTAACTGAGAACTGGACATCAACATTGTTGCTGATAGTTTTATTGTTGTGGCAGTCCGAGGCACTTGTAGTAAAGCAAAAGTTTAAAACATGGAAGGGATTCAAGCTGAACAGTGGAACAATGATCAAAAAATTCAATTTAAAAAATAAGAACAAAATTTAAAGCTCAAAGAGAATACAAGTAAAATAAAATTAATGTTAAGAAAAATGTTCTCTAATGTAAAATATTGAAGAACAAAAAGTGCAGGTAAAGACTGCATTCATTATTTTAAAATGATTTTTTCCTTCCGATATTAAATAAAATTTAAATGTTTCGATCCATATTATAATAATGGTCGAGTGGCAGCGCGCTCTATTGGCGTAATGATGGTCACAGGTTCGAATCCATGCGAAGGCAAGGATTTGTTCCCGGGGCCTAGGGCGTCCCTGAGTCACCCAGCTCCGAATGGGTGCCTAACACTAGTTAGGTGGCTGGGTAATACGTGGAGCCCACAAAGCCGTGGCCTGTGAACGCTACATCACTTGCCAACATATCATCTTTCATGGTCTGTGGACGCAATTATCTTCTACATAGAAGCAGCGTCTGTATAGATAAGATAAGATAATACAAAAAAACTTTTAAGATGTGCTATATTTTAGATTATTTCAAAACGGTGCCGGGCTTTAAATAATATAAATTTCATAAATTTATTTATTCCTTAGACATGTCCATTACCAGGTGTGCAGGCCTCTGTACTGGAGACTGTCAAAGCGCCACAATTAGCCGTGCACTAAACCTATGTTTGACATTCAAAGACAGCGTGTATGACAGCTCCATCAATCGGACAGCTGATTCACAATGGTACATCATTTACAAGAATAGACAAGGTATCTATGGGTATCGATCAATTAACATAAATGATTATTTAAGCTTTCATAGTTAAACAAACATTATTCAGTTATCGCATGGTTTAGAATATTGAAAAAATAAAAAAATAACAACCTAAAAACAAAACAACAAAAACAAAACAACAAATTAAACTAATTTTTAAATAGAAGTTTTTAAGCAACCAGCCACCGAAAGTATCAGTATTTCATATGGAACAATGTATTCCAGTTATGTTTGGCAACTGGACTTTGGTCTTTAGAGCTCAAAGAGACATCAACCAATCGTTGTATGACGTATGGACATCCGCTGGAACAACAGAAGACGATCCACTTTCATTTGTCCCTGTTGAATGTTTGCAACTGACTTATTCTAACACATGTACCAGACATTTCAGGAGCTACATCCTGGACCAATGGACAAACATTGATAAGGTGAGTTCAATGGGTTAATATTGATAAGGTGAGTTCAATGGGTTAATATTTCTAAGGTGAGATCAATGGGTTAATATTGATAAGGTGAGTTCAATGGGTTAATATTGATAAGGTGAGTTCAATGGGTTAATAGTGATAAGGTGAGTTCAATGGGTTAATATTGATAAGGTGGGTTCAATGGGTTAATATTGATAAGGTGAGTTCAATGGGTTAATATTGATAAGGTGAGTTCAATAGGTTAACATTGATAATGTGAGTTCAATGGGTTAATATTGATAAGGTGAGTTCAAATGGGTTAATTTTTCTAAGGTGATTTCAATGGGTTAATATTGATAAGGTGAGTTCAATTGGTTAATAGTGATAAGGTGAGTTCAATGGGTTAATATTGATAAGGTGCGTTCAATGGGTTAATATTGATAAGGTGAGTTCAATGGGTTAATATTGATAAGGTGAGTTCAATGGGTTAATATTGATAAGGTGAGTTCAATTGGTTAATATTGATAAGGTGATTTCAATGGGTTAATATTGATAAGGTGCGTTCAATGGGTTAATATTGATAAGGTGAGTTCAATGGGTTAATATTGATAAGGTGAGTTCAATGGGTTAATATTGATAAGGTGATTTCAATGGGTTAATATTGATAAGGTGCGTTCAATGGGTTAATATTGATAAGGTGAGTTCAATAGGTTAATATTGATAAGGTGATTTCAATGGGTTAATATTGATAAGGTGCGTTCAATGGGTTAATATTGATAAGGTGAGTTCAATAGGTTAATATTGATAAGGTGAGTTCAATGGGTGAATATTGATAAGGTGAGTTCAATGGGTTAATATTGATAAGGTGTGTTCAATGGGTTACTATCGATAAGGATAAGATATTATGTGGATAATGAGATAATATTATAGGTTAAATTGTATAGTGAGTTAAATTGAATTATATTTTATCGTTATTTGAAAAATTGTTAAACTATTTTAAAAACGTAATTACTGAAAAAAACTGAAGTCAATGCGATATAATTTAAGTAACTGTTGGGTAGGAATAAAATTAATTGAAGAGTTTTCTCAAATGTTTATTAGTAATAATGAAAAAAAATCAGCTCTAAAAATATTTATATATAAATTATCAAGAAGAATTTCTGGAATAAAAAGCAATAGATATATTATTACATAGTGATTTTATTTACTTAATAATAAACAAGTGATTTGAGAAATACATATTATTATCAATGCGGTTTCCCATCTTTATGAGTTCACATCGCTTACGTAGAAATACTGATAATTATAAATGCATTCAATTTTTAAGTATCCAACAAAATTATGGAATAGCATGGATGTAAAAAAAATAAACTCTTTTATTAGAGAAACTTTCGATGGTGTATTCTTAAATTAAATTTTTATAAGATAATTTTTGAGTACAGTCTTGAAGGCTTTAGCAGTAGGAACTTAACGAATGAGTCATGGTGTAGTATTCCATTATTTAAATCCTTTATATTAACTCGTGGTGTCTGGTTGTTTGTTTGAACCCTTTATTGCTTGCTTGTCGCCAAAACTTTGGGTCAATTTTTAACCCACTTCCTTGTAAGCTAGTGAGCTGAAATTCTGCAGGCAGTTTTGTACCGATGATAAAAACAATGTATCAAAATTTCAGATCGATCACATGTACCGTAATTGAATTATTGATTTTTTAGATTATTTTATGTATTCCTATGTATCATGTTATTTTTTGAGATAGAGTGTAAGGGTGCGCATTATATTGAACAATCTTTCTGTTGCGCAATAAGGTGCGTATTTTATTGACAACACTTTTTATAAACATATTCCCGATCGGTGCGCATTATATTAAACATGTTTTACGACACAACTACAAATTTGTATTTTTGGATGGTCTTGCGCTGCATATTATAATGAACATTCTTTTAGTTACTTCTCGTACATAAATGATTTATTTTCAAAAACTTGTTTTTTACGGGTTTTTAAAATTCTTTTATTAATCTTTTTCGTCAAATGTTTGAGTAGATATAAATAATTTCAGTATTGACTTTAAAAAGATAATAAGCCAACTAATTGCATTTGGAATTATATATCATTACGTTATATCATCAGTTATCTAAACTTTGATATCAACTATGAATGCTATTTTCCTGTACAATTCAGGTGAAGTTTTCAGTGTACACTGGCGGCACGGAGGTAAAACATATTGTGTTTGATGGCACACATTCTACTTGGATGTCGTGGTTTACACAAAGTAGAATCGTCTCCACATCTTGGGCGTCAATGTACATTACTTGAATTCCAAATTTCAGTATAGAAGGGTAAGAACAATGTACACTTGCATTTTAACTTATTTCAGAATTCTAGGACAAACTTAATTAGTTAGACGATGAAAAGTGTCAGTATTTTCATTTTGATGACTATCCCTAGTTTAAGCATTGACTGTTTACTTTTTTAACCTAACATTCAATTGAACTGTAAAAGACAAAACGGATTTTATAGAAACTATCCTAATAGAAGTCCAACTTCTCAAAAAAATTCTTGTAAAGATGTTTAAGTGCAAATATTGATTAATTTTTTGAGGTAATAAGTGAATTACTTTTATTTCAAGAAACAACAGTGCCAGTAAGAGGGAGTGTCCATTCGCCCCCTATCCTATTTGTATGTCACCGAGTTCTCAAACAAACAAAATAAAATTAAATGACTCACTCTTGTCTGTCTGCAGAATAGATGACGGATACAACAAGCGACGGTTTACAATTGATGGTAATTACAGCGGATGTCACTTAGACACAACTTACTTCCGTTCTGTGGATACCCTTCAAGACTCATGTATACAATGGTGGCCGATGACAATCTCAAGCTTTCCAAAGTTGATTTATTCGCCTGTAGACATAATGGTCCCGATGTTAAGCTACGCACCTGGTAAGAGTTGCTTTCGTCACAGTTAACAAGCTAATACTTTTATTAGACTTTATTTAATTAATTAATTCACAGTCGTTATGATGTAATATTTTTAATCTCTATACCATTAATTTATAGATTAAAGCCGTCTTGTATTTATTATTATTTTTTAAAAATTTATCATTTAAAATTCCTT
This sequence comes from Ampullaceana balthica, assembly GCA_944989445.1. Lineage (NCBI taxonomy): Eukaryota > Metazoa > Mollusca > Gastropoda > Lymnaeidae > Ampullaceana > Ampullaceana balthica. The sequence goes on from CALYLW010001127.1 coordinate 248,804, forward strand.
ATCAGTTTATGGAAAAAAAAATTAGAACGCTGCACGTTCCCTATAAAGTTTCACTGTTTTTTAAAATTCTAGTTAGGGGCCGTCCATAAATGACGTTACGCACCTGGGGGTCGGGGGGGGGGAGTGTAAAATCGGTAAAATTCGTTTATAGACAGCCCCTTAATTGAGATTGTGTGATCTGGGACGATGTGACGGAAAAGTGAAATTAAAAATTAAAGAAAAAAATAACAGAGATGGAAATAATTTGCAATGTCTGTCATGCCTGTCTGTCAGTGACGATACTAATTTTAGAACGCAGCGCACAAAATTACTGCACCAAAAATAACTCTTTTCGAACGTTCCACATAAAATTGTGCAATCCTATATAATAAAAGGCTAAGTTCTGTCCCGTCATCTATAGCGATTGGTCTCTCAAACACACATGACTCTTACAGCCAATCATATCAAGTTTACGAGGACGTTCAAAACGAGTTATTTTTGGTGCAGTATTTCTTCCAAGACTTTATTTTGAGTTATGCACATTGGGATTTATAGTAAAAAGCTCTGCGTTTACGAGTTATTTATTATAACTATAATGAATAGTATTTTTGACGTGATGCACACGTATGCCGGTCGAGACGGCTGTTGAAGGGGAGTTACAACATGCCACCGAATGGTGGCGGAACGTCCTTGGACGGGCTTAATTCCTCGTATGAAAATAAATGAATAAAATAAAAATAAATAAAAGTTACGGTTACATTACTTTTTATGCTGATGTGTATTTTTTCAAAATAAATAGATTTCAGCTGAAATGGATTCATTTTGAAAACTTCCGTCATTTTTGAATGGGTAATACACTAATTAAGGATATAAGATTGATTTTACCAAAACATGCATGTAAATTTAATGATTAATCAGCAATACATAAACGATAACTGCTATACAATAAACTTAACAAATAGTTTCAAAGGTTTGATTTGTAGGTAACAACAGGGAGAGCTATCACAAGCGATATATTTTTTCCTTTTAAAATAATAAATCAATATTTTGTCTAATGATCTTCTATTGTAAATTCAGTTGAAATATGAGGTTTAAAACCCAAGGAAAATCATTCTTGAAAATTATTTAAATTTCTTAAGTTTGCTTCCTGTAATGTACTTTGTGCCGTGTTAGGCTCTTGGGCTGATTAGCAATTTAGTTTAATTTATCTTATTAAATTTCTTGGTAACATAATTCATACATACATACAGGCAAACAACTTGTTAAATGAAATAAAAGTATGGGGAAAAGAACATTGACTTCGAAACTTTAATAACGACTTGGCGAAATTGTTTTATATTTTGACTATAACAAAGACAATGTTAACAATGAATATTTCAAAATGTATATATCAATGTAATTCACTGTTAGCCTCACTTTTTATTTCAGTACCCCCAGTCTACAGGTTTGCTGACGTCATGGCAATCTTCGTCACTTTTAAATCTCCTTGAACGGTATACTAATTAAGATTATAATTTAATTACAGAGATTTAGCCTAAAACTAGCAGGCATCACATTTCCTATGTACATAATAAAATATATGTTTAACTCTATCTATCATTATATTTCAGGGATAACACGAACATGCTTCGGAATCATGTGGAAGAAAGTTACAGATATTACTGTTAGATAAAATGACGATTTTTTTAAAAAAGTTACCATAGTGTGAATTTTTGTCAAGTAGATAATTAAAATACAGGAAAGTCATTAAAATTAACCTGTGTTTCAAAAAGAAAATGAAATGAAACACACAATAAGAGCACTTCAGGGGCCTTTTTCTTGGAGTAAATGATCATAACATAATGTAAGATCTCTCTGGTAGGGATGAAATACCCGGAGATACACGGATCTATAGTTAAGATTATTTAAGGCAGACACAGAGGATAACACTGTGGAGTCAGTGTGTTTGAGATATAAGGCCATGTTTCCCCAGAAGACATTAAGCAAGTTTATTTGGGCAGGTGAAATTTCTTTTGTTATGAATAGCAACTTTTATTTTCAATAACATATTAACGAACGGCCTCGTGTCGCATACGTTGTAACAATAGTACCAATAAATTGTTAACTTAAGCAGCTGGGCTCATAAGGTTTCACATAAAAATAGTAACACATATATTTAGAAATTCATTATATGTAAAGCATTCGTATCCTAAATATAATAAATGTTGACAAGATTGTGCACATAAGCAATGTTTATCAATTAAAGAAATGTTTGATTTTTTAAAAATTAATTTTGAAAGTAAAGCTTAAAGAGATGGGTTTTCAGTGCAATCTTGTATGCCTTATTAGTAGGAATACTGAGATTGTGTAATTATAGAAAATTCCATTGTTTGTGGGCACGAAAAGAGAAATACCTTTCGACACATATTTTAGTGCGTGCGTTATGAGCAGATAGAATACGTGTGTCTGCAGAAGAGCGAAGCTAATGATTGGGTGAGTAAACAGAGACAATTTCTTTAAGACTGTAAGTCATGAGTAAGAAAACAAGTCAGCGAACTGACAGTTTATAATCAATGATTGCTTGTACTGGAAGTTATGAAGTTATTTGTTGACATGTTTTCAGAAATAATGTAGCTAAGTTTCCTAGTTGATGTTTTGAACCGTATATCAGAACTAGTTACATGGATTGACGGATATCATCAAATCTTGGCACTTATATCCACCATCATCATCCAAATTGAAATCTGGAGGAGTTTTTAATTTTACAACATGTACCATTTAGAGCCAGGGACCAATTAAATTTTTTTTCGAATATATTTTAAAGAAGGAAAACATATCTTTAAATCTGGCTACTGGGTGGATGGCTGGACCAAGACAAAACTTATCAACTTCATTCTGGGCTGTTACGGAAAATTATGTAAATTAATTTTTTGCAAGAACTCGATTAATTCGTAACATATTTTAATAGGACAATTCTAACAGTATACGAATTTAATAGTAGTAATTTTTCCTTTTCATTTGAGTTTTATTCAAAATATTCCAGAAAATTTATAATTATATCTTTGCAAGGTCTCTATTAATTTTGAGCATATTTTATAGAACAGGTGTTACCCCAAATGTTTGTCAGACTATGAATATAATATATTCCTTTTGTTCAATTCGGGTATGATATAAAATATTCTAGAAACTTCTATGCTTTCATCTTTCATTGAAGCGAGGTAATTTTGAACAGAATGAAACATAATGTAAAGTCCCATTGAAATTGTTTATTTGACTGAATAAGCCGCTACAAAGGCTGTTTTTAAATTTAAATGAATAATTATTAAAGATATTGAATTTCTTTTGAATATATATTTGCATTAAAAAAATAATGAGCAAAAAAATTAGTCATTAAAATTTTCTGTAATATGAGTGTGTAGAGGGGTGAGAGGGGATGAAGTTATTTAAAAATGTAACTTTTGATAGAATACATACAGTCGAAAACAATTTCTAGAACACTAATTCAGGTGAATATTAACAGTAAACATTACTTTGTGTGTTGATGTGACCTAGTTATAATTGGTAGGTACTTTCATTAAACGATCGGGATCGAATGAGAAAACGTGAGAGAAACCAGAATGAGATCTCATGCGGAACGGGATCTCATCTGAAGTAGGATCCCCTTAAACGTTACAAGTCTTGGGTATCAACTAGGAAATCAGATTTCATGAGAAAATAGTGTCACACAAGGGAAAGGGATTCAAACCAGAAATGGATTCTATTACGAAACTGTATCACAATGGTATATATAATCTAATTGAAGCATGGTATCCTATCGGGGAAAGGGATATGACAAAAATGGGATCTTATGATGCAATGGAATTATACATGAGTATTTTGTCTCACTAAAAAAGTAAAAAATGTAAATTTGATGAAAAGTTAATTAATTTGAAAAATTTTAAAGTAATGAGTGATCGAAAATGTCAAATTGATCGATATAATTTTGAACCGAATTAACAAAATATTTAGAGTGCGAGCTTCATGGATGTTTTAGCCGTCAAGAAATTAATATTCTAAATCAGTGGTCCCAAATCTTTTTAACGCCGCGGACCACTAAAAGTTTGATATTTTTTACCGCGGCCCACTAACCTGGGAGGGGGGATGGGTGGGGGGATTTGGGGGGGGTAGGGTTTGCGGGGTACGTTGATTGTTTATACAGGTATTTTAGATTGTTTTGATTTTATAGTTTTAATTTAATTTTACCTAAACATGCCTTCAAAATAAAATACAGTTACACGAAAATGAATTAAACATTATTTAATATTTTAATTTACTACAAACGTGAAATCAATGAGAAACCTGAGCTTGTTTCTCTGCAACGAGGCGGTTCCATCTTGGGGTAATGGGAGACAATGACACCCAAAGTGTGCTTCTTATGTCAATTTTATTCCGTTGTTTTGTCTTCGTTGCTGTCAATGCAGAAAACCCCGCTTCACACCAGATAGGATGTCGGAAATGGCAATAGGGATTTAATTGCTTTGGTTGCAATCTCAGGATATTCCGCCATGACTTTGCCTTGAAGGCAAGGGTTTGTTCCCGGGGCCTAGGGCGTCCCTGAGTCACCCCGCTCCGAATGGGTACCTAACACTATGTAGCGTTAGGCGGCTGGGTAATGCGTGGAACCCACAAAGCCGTGGCCTGTGAATGCTGCATCACTTGCCAACAGATCATCTGTCATGGTCTGTGGACGCAACTATCTTCTGCATAGAAGGAGCGTCTGTATAGATAAGATAAGAAGACTTTAAACCAGAACACTGGAAGAGTTGTTTTCTCGAACGTAGTTTAAAGGCCACCGTCATTTGCAATCTCGAGTAGTGTAACTGCTTCTTGCACAGCCATGCTACATTCGCCGCACAGCCATGCTAGATTCGCCGCACAGCCATGCTAGATTCGCTGCACAGCCATGCTAGATTCGCCGCACAGCCATGCTAGATTCGCCGCACAGCCATGCTAGATTCGCCGCACAGCCATGCTAGATTCGCCGCACAGCCATGCTAGATTCGCCGCACAGCCATGCTAGATTCGCCGCACAGCCATGCATAGATTCGCCGCACAGCCATGCTAGATTCGCCTGGTTCGTTGACAAATGGGTCACATAAATAACACATCGTATTCCGGCTATATTTAGGAGGCATAAAGATACCCTGGCTTTGTTTTAATCTAGTTAAATGTCAATATTACCCTTTGTCTAAGGAAGGTGAAGTAAGCCGCTACCTTTACATTCCGTATGTCAACACACTAGGGTCTGACGACCAATGACACCTTGACAAGTGTCAATCATGATTGACACAATTAAGTTCTTTTTTTCACACAGTTATTTACTTTGTCTCTGGCGATATGAGTTGATAGTCTCTCATTACAGTACAGAACATTTTAGTTCTATGGACGCTTTTAAAAGATATTTATTGCAAAATTATCTGTAAATATGTTAGGTCTGAAATTTAGTTTTTGGGATTATTCGTGCTCTTTAAATATATTTTCTTAGTGAGTTCAAATGACAATACTGATAAAATGTAACTATGACTTCATTTTTGTACGAATTCGATTGAAAATGACATTTAATTGATAAACCATAAGAAATGAAGAAAATTTGGAAACTGGATTTCCCATTGTTCAATTCATAAAAAAATTTAAACAAAAAACATGTCTGCTAATACATTGTAATGGAAGATCTCTGATAAATAGCTTCTGCTTAACGGGGGAAAACATCATCATGTTACTACGCTACTTTACTCACTCATTTGCTACCTATACAAGCCCAAATTGATTACAAAACTGGCCGTTCTCTGTCACACCTTCTTTTCTGACTTATGCCCTTCCTATTTTACTGAACTTTTGTCGGTCTACTCACCCACTCGTCAGCTGCGCTCTTCTGCAGACACACGCATTCTCTCTGATTCCAAGACACGCACTAAAACATTTGGCGAAAGGTCGTTCTCTTTTTGTGCAGCCAAACAATGAAATTCTCTACCATTACACATCCGTAGTATTCCAACTACCAAGTCCTTCAAGACTGCACCAAGACACATCTTTTCAAAATTTAATTTCAAAATTAATGAAACAATATTTATTTTAATGAGTAACGTAGCTTATGTGTAACATTACTGTAATATATGTTGTTGTTATGATACCAATGCTTATTTAATACTTATATGTATGTTATGAGCTTTATGTGAGCCCAGTTACTTACTGTGATACAGCGCTATATAAATTATCAATTTATTGTTATTATTATTATTATTTTTATGAATAAATGTCATGCAGTAAATTTTTTAAAATGGACATGATTGTACAAATATTTTTAACATCAAAATGGAATAAATTTAGATCCACAAATTAAATTTTTCGTGAAAATTTGATCAGAATTTGTTTAACAACCACGGGAAAAATTGCGTCACAAATTGCTTCACGCATTTTTTTATTGGCGAACTCATTTTAATTTTTAGCTATGTTATAAAGATTTGAAAGTCGTGACAAGACCAAGTTTTGCTGGAAAATTTGATGTGTGGACCGACCTTAACACACCAATATTTGTCAAGTTTGTGCACATTTATTTCTATATGTATTTTTATGTACATACCGGTTGGCTTTGGATTTTGTTGAGACAACTGAGAGAAGCGAAGGGGAAAGAATGAGAACGACTTCTAGTATAAAACTGACTGTCGGGATAGTGGGGAGGTGATAATCACTAACTTTCCGAGTCAGTATCAACTAATAAGAAATGACAAGTTGAATATAAGTGTCAGAAACTCCCATTAAATCACTCTGCTCTAAGCCACCCGTATAAGCTCTAAAACTGCTGCGATTTTAGAATCCTGAAGCTGTTAGATTAATATGTTGTACTGATTAAACTTGCTTCTAATGAAATTTCATTCCTTATATTTAATTTTGTTACACTAATTGTCAAAAATGTACTTGTTCGGGAAATACTTTGACATGATCTATCTCATGCCCTGTCTGTGCCCCCCTATCATTCAAATATTTGCTGCATGTGTGTCTTCATAATCACTTAGTTAAAGTCAATTTAAATCCAAATATTGTAATGTCAGGCGTCTGTGGTAGGAATCAATCATTTGTCAAGCCCTATATTTGTAATGCAGGCGTCTGTTGGTAGGAGTCAATCATTTGTCAAGCCCTATATTTGTAATGGAAGGCGAGACGTGTACACAGTTCAGAGTCGATACTATCTTCAGTAACTATCCAGTGCATAAAATGACTTTTGAATTGCGAGCATAGCTCCCACAGAGTATTTCTACTGACCGCGATTGACCCTATAAGGCCATGAAATGGATTTTTTTGTTAATTTGTCTGAAATTCCAACCAAAACTACCAAGTATCAAATACTAACTAAATTATTATATAAACATTTTCACTAGAAATAACCATAACTGAAATCTTGTATTTAAAAATGTATTAAACCAAATCTTTCATATATAATCTTATTTTTGTAAAACTTTATATATCCAAAGAAAATATATATAATATAATAGTATTTCAGGATTAAAAATATTTTAAAAAACAATTAATTTCGAGATATTTTCTTCAATATATTAAAAAAACATATTGAAAACAGAAAAGAATACATCACTATATTTCTATAGGAAAATATAATAACTGAAGATTATTCCATGACAGAAAATATATATAAGCGCTGATTCAAATTAAAGTAGAGTTAAGATTTTTTGTTTGCATTTTTGTTTTTTTAACATAGTTAAAAAACAAAACCAACGAAACTGTGTAAATTAGACAATCACATGTCAACAAATGTGGACTTAATATTTCATCTGCTAATAACTTCACTGTGGGAGAGCCATGCCGTTACAGAACAGCAAAGTTTTCAATTAGGAGCGATATATACGGAGATTTATAAAAAAGAATAATAATAATAAATTCCGTATGTTATATCATAGATTTAAAAAAAATCAAAATAAATAGTTGTGTTTAGTCTTGTCAGCTCTATCTATGTGATTTGTAACTATAAGAATGTTAAATTGATTTCATTAGTTCTAGTTCTACCCCCAATAATACTTAATAATAGTAACACAAGCCAAGGCCAAGGCACAAGGACTAATCATAGTCATTTATTAATTATAAAATATAGTATAATAGTATAATGTTGATATATTAATATATTTACGTGTGTATAGTAGGTATATACTATACACCTTTTAAGTGTTATTTTACTGATTATTACTTCATTTTAGCTTTTAGTACACCAGCCCACCAGTTGTAACAGTAACGGCTGGTTGACAATAATTTTCTACTTGGTACTTGTTTTTTATCCGACCACCAAAAAAAATAAATTAATAATAATAATTCTTTATTATTTTTGTTTTAACTTGGCAAACCCAACTAGATTTCATTTAGATGGCTATGGATCTTAGTATGGTCATTACGGACCATGGACTTCTCCCACTTACTTACGACGATGAAGATTTAATAAATTAATATTAAAATCATTCATCTAGTTTTATTACTGTTATTGTTTGTATTGACTTATAAATAATATTAAAATTTATTTTAAAAAGATTAATGATTTTAAAATTAATTAATCAATCGTAACGTGGGAAAAATCCATAGCCGTTTGATTTAACATTATGTGTACAGTACAGTACTAGTACTAGATAGATAGTATCCTGCCTATGAATGACTAAGAGTCTTAGTAAAGACTAAGGCTAAGGCCTAAGCGCTGGTTTCCAACAGTTCATAACAAAAACTACTTTAGACTTTAGCATACTACTAATACTAATCCCTGCCCTAATCCTAACCTCATAAATTATAAATTAAAGATCATGGAAAATAATTGAAAAAGAAATTAGAAAAAAAAATGACCCAATCGGTAATCGAACCACCATCTGACCGTTTTAGTTCAAGGATCGAATGCCTTAACCATGAGACCATAGTCCATAGCATCTCACGATCATGGGAATTTCTAAAAATATATAGCAAATCAGCAACTAGTCAAAAAAATCTGCGTATAACGCTAAGAATGATGGAATATCTACAATAACGGCCAGCGTATACGGAGATGTCTCCGAATAATCACTCCGTTTCAATTATGGAAGGACACAAGCTGACGGATGGGTCACAAATAAGGAACAGCATTTAACAAGTAGACATACATATTAAACATTTGAATGTTTGTAATTTAAAATTCATAATTCTAAGTCATCTGTAAATTTATTTCGAAAATATTCTTACAAAAAATGGGATTTGAGATACAACACAGTTGCAGTTGATATCTCAAAACAACCAGACTATAAATTGTTAAAGCTAAAATATTTATAAAATTATTTTTCTTATTTATAATATACTGAGAAATGAAAGTTTGGTATTATACCTATTTAAAGCACCCTTACCATGTCAAAAATCATGATTTAAAAAAGAAATCAGCAATTTTCTATTATTGGAATAAATGATACCATTTTCAAAAATCAATGTTTTATTTAAAAATTATGTTTAATGAGATTTTTAAATGAATAAAAAAGAAACAACTTAATATGTGTTTCCAATGGAATAATTTATTTTTTACTTACACCCAATACTAACTTTGTTGTTAATTTAAAAAGAAAAAGATTTACCATGGAATGAAAAGACAATAATGCAGAGACATTTGATTCATGTAAAGTTGTTCAATTAGCCGTGGTTTACCAGGCACATACATTAAAAAAGATATGAAATTTTATGCTGATAGAAAATTGAAAATGTGTTGTCATGCATGACTTTCAGATCTAGGGTTGTGCCAATTTAATGAATAATTTCATAAATGACTGACATTTTTTATTATACATTTAGACAATGGTAATCATCGATAGAATTGATGAATTATTTAAAAAGTATTGATTATAAGGAAACAAGATGTAATGAATTAAAGATAAGTTAAATTGTAAATTGTACTCTATTACATACTGTATTAAGTATAATTAAAGCATTCAGTACATCATCATTCATGGCCAATATATATATTTCTTTAAATGTGTTTTCCCTCAGACATGTCCCTTATAATTGCACTCGTTACTCTACAGAACATTGTCAAAGTGCGACTTTCAGCCTTACACTAAACCAAATGTGTGACATTCGAAGACAATATGTATGACAGCTCTATCAATCGGACCAGAGATCCACAATGCGACATCATTTACTGGAATGAGCCAGGTAAATAATTTAGGAATAATGCTGCAACGGCTATTTGACGTATTCTTTATCTAATCGCACATTCGATCACGAAAAACACGTCTCTTCACATGGGCGTACTTTCTGAGTAACGACATTTATAACTGTTTATTTATATTATGATCTCTGCTAAACCCAGCTCTATTAATAATAGTCTAACATTGAACTTATTAATTTAGTATAACTCTTAACAATATTTAGCAATCTTCATCAGTTCAAATCGGCAACTGGACTTGGGTCTTTAGAGCTCAAATAGACAATATTAATAAGGTGAGTTCAATGGGTTAATGCCTGTTTTCTGTCGCCACTTTCTTTCTGTCCTATGCACTTCTTATCTTATTGAACTTCTCTCTGTCTACTCACTCACTCGTAAGCTACGCTCTTCTGCAGATGCACTTATTCTCTCAGTTTGTAAGACGCGCATTAAAAAATTGGCGTAAGGCCTCTCTGTTTTTGTGCCCCTAACAATGGCCTTCTTTGCCATTGACACTTTTTGCAGTATCCTAACTACTAAAACCTTGAAGACTGAACTAAAAACACATGTCTTCAAATTAAATTTCAAATTTAAATTAAAAAATAATGAAACATTTCTTTAAATGACAAACTTGGCTTATGTGTACCTTTACGGCATTATATGTTGTTTTAAGGATATGAATGTTTAGACATTGAATGCATTGATAATTGTATGTGTTTTATAATTGTTATGTAAAACTCTATGAGACCAGCTGTTTGTTGTAGTACTCGCGCTATATAAATGAGCAAATATTGATATTGTCGTTAATTTTGATAAGTTGAGTTCCAGTTAATGACATATATAGAAATAATAACCATTTACATGAAAGACATGTTTAAAGAATATTTTTGTTTTATTCAACAGAAAAGGATTCTGAACAGCCATGTCTTACAGATATTTAACTTTTTCAGCAAGATTTTTCTTCAATCTCTTTGAGTATGAAAGCAAATTCATTTTATAAAATGATTTAAAGTACAAACAATTATATTAAAACATTTTTAAGGTTTGAAGCATTATGTATTAGTATTATTGTTTTCAGTTTTGAAACGAGTACGTGTTAAAACATTTTCTTTCGTATTTCATAACATCGTTCTGTTTAAATTTAGCACTGTGCAGATTACGTAGACATGCAGTATTTTTGTCTCAAAACAGGTCAAGTTTTCTACTGTATGCTAATGGTGATGAGTACGTTAAGTTCTATTTGATGGGAGAAACACAACGTCGACATCGTGGTTTGAATTTTCTTGGATTATCTTCAGAATCTGGGATTTTTTATGATCTCATTAATAGTAAGTTTCATGAGCTAGAGCAGCATAGAAAACACGATTTTCAATTTTTATTTTCCTTCAACAGGTTTGATAACCGAGAAAGCAACCGTCCGATTTTCAATAGTTGGTTTTGGTAGTGGTGCATCATGGATTTCGCTTTATGTCTTTGCAATGGTCAAAGCGATGGGCACGTGTGAAAAGCATTGGCTAATGACACTTAACAGCTTCCTAAATTGTGTATTCACCTAACTCTCCAAATCTTCTTAATAAGTATGTTTGCTCTGTAAGGAATAATTATAATTTAATAGAAAACACATGAATTACTTGAAGATAGAGGATAAAACAAAGTCAAAGAAAACTGTTGCCGAATACAATAAGTAAAAAATTATTAGATAGAGTTAAGACATAAGCAATAAACAGCACATTTACGCTGTTTGTAAAGCAAAAGGAAATTGAAGAGGCATTTTGTAATATTCCCTTTTTACTTTGTTATTACTTAAATAATAAACAAAGTCAGTAGGAACCCATTGAGTTCCACTTTACATACGACTAGACAGACAACGAACATTTTAGAAGATTCATTTCTTACGAAATTGTTATAGTATGGGGGTAGAGTGTTGGAAATGGACGGAGTATGTTGCAGTAACACGAGCAACTATCAGAATAATGGGTAACACGATAAGACAATCCCTATCATCCTGAGACGCACTGGATTACTGCCCCGCTAGTTCCTGCACGTGATCTGTGTTTAGAGGTAGGTCAAGGAGCTAATTTCATGAACCAAAGATAAATCAACATTAATTATATACATTCCCCCAAAAAACCATCACGTTAGTTTTGTGCTAAATTTTAATGATGAGTTTTGGAACTGAGATCGAGTGATTTTATTTTTCATTGTAGTCGCTATACCAATATATTTAATACTAAGCATGTGTTCGGAGAGGTTTCAGCACTTTAATAGCTGCATGTCATTTACATCATATATTTCCAAACATTCTGGCATTTGGCCCTAACTTCCGCTTATTAACTGTTGTGTGACAAAGTGTAACAATATGACTATCCAACACATAAATGATAACCCCTATACAACATCTTAACAGATCATTAAAAAAGTTTGGTTTGAAAGATCGCAACGAAGAAAGGTCTCAAATATCGAGATTTATTTCTGTGATAAATAAATCAATTGTTTGTCTAAGATATTTGTTGTGAATATCGTTTGAATGGTAATTAGTAAGTCCAAGAAAAGTCATCTTTAAAAATTAATTACTAGTCTATTCGAAATTTGCGATTGATATGTACTGTGTGATGTTAGCCTCTCTAGCTTATTAGGTATGTTTTTTAAATATATATTCTTCACCTATATTTTGAAAACATAATCACATCAGTGCATACAAAACATACAGTTTGGTAAATTAATTAAAAGTGTATTGAAAAATTAACAATGATTTGTAAATATAAATTCAATACTGACTCGGACAAAATTGTATTATAATAACTATGTTTATTAACTTATTGTCAGTTATCATTATTGTGTATCAAATCATATTAACATTGATATAGTTACTGTTTACATTGAGTATATTAAAATCGTAAATTTTCAAAGTAATTAAATGTTGCTTAATTTGTATTTCAAGTCCCCCAGCCTACAGGTTTTGGCTGATATCATGGCGATCTTCGTCACTTTTTCAGTCTCCTTAAACTGGTAAAACTGATTAGGATTATAATATAAATACAGAGATAAACCATAAACATCCCACGTATCACTTTTTCTTTGTACATGATAGAATACTTTTTAACTCTCTTGTATCATGTCAGTCATACCACGTAACAAGCCTCGGCACCTTGGAGTAGAAGTTCGAGATATTACTGTAAGATAGCGTGTAAATGTTTTTGGTATGATAAATAATTTTTTTAAAATACTTTTCAAGATTAACCACATATTTACCTGCATTTTTACATATCTGGTCTGATTTTGAATAGGTTAAAAATCAGCACATACTAATTTTGTAGATATGCAGATTTGTCATGTAGATAATTAAGGTCAGATTTTGACATTGTTATCAATGCTTGACTAAGAATGTCAAAATCAAAATAACATGTGTATGAAGATGAAAATGGATAAAACACACACTGTACGAGTATTTAAGAGACTTGTTATTTTCTTGGAGTAGATGATCAAAACAATAATTTACACACCATAGTATGATAAGGATGAAATACTAGGAGGACAAGGATCAAAGATTGGTTTAAGACGGAAACAGAGTAGGACACTGTGGAGTCAGTGTGTTTGAGAATACTAGGTCATGTAGAAACTACGAAATGAGGCCCCAGAGGACTCTGACCAATTTAGTACACCGAGCTGCTATTTTGATAGTGAGTTAAGTCATGATTGACCTCAGCCGACAAGGCTACAAAAGCAAGTCACGTCCACATAAAAGATATTACGGGCGATCTTATTTGATTACTAACAAGAGAGACGCTTGTGTTAATATGAAATATGGTAACACGTATGACTTTTTGCGATAAACATCCCATCTTTTACAGAAAGTTTTAAATAATGTACCGTAGAAATAATGCTATCCTTGTCATATACAAACACTCTCCAAAAACGAATAATTTTATCCACTTTAAAAATCAGAAAATAAGACACACCCTAATTCTTTTTAGTGGGTTTCTATTTATAACACAATGTGTTCTGTGTATAGACAAGTGACATTACTGCTATCGTCATTAGATGGAGAAGCCCAAACAAACTTAGGCTAGGGCCCTAGGAGCTTTGGGAAATTGCTCATCTTACCACCATGATGTAAACTATTGGAGAAATCTTAATGTTAGCAATTATTTTCTTTAACGTACACCTGTATTAAGTTTTCAATGACTTAGACTTTAGTAGACACGCACAAGAGAGAAAAAAAGAAGACCCCAGCGGCAAGAAACGGCCCTAGACTAACTTTTATTGTTCTTACTTTTATTTTTCCCTGTCAAATAGTCTTTTAGACTTATCTAATAACACTGTTTATATTACTGACGATGAATAAAAGTTAATGAATTATCATACTTTGTCTGGTGACTGATGCTCAAAACGAGTGAATAAAGATCAATGGGAAATAAAAATGTGTGACTCTTTACTTTCTCTTTATTGTTTGAATTGAAACAAAAATGCCGATATATTCATGTAGAAAGGAGAACATGCCGATGACTTATACGTAAATAAAAGAGAAAACCACAAGCAAGCGTATAATAGGTGTCAAAAACGCTACATCCGTGAAATCCACAAGGTGGAGATGCGAACAGAAAAGAAAAACAAGACCAACTAGAACTGTAAGCTCTGTTTTAAATTTGCCGGACAAACATGATTAGTGTTCACTGACCGATGGGCTACTGCCGCTCTTCAGCTAATCAATTTCTACTGTTGCCTGGTCCCACCGTAGTTGTTTGATAGGCTTGAGTAACCATACGTATGGCATGTAAGATGAGCGGAGATGTACTAGTTGATATCAAAAGCGGAATGTAGACACACTTGAGTGAACGGGACGTCACGCAGCAGAGCCGCAACTCATACCAGTCATTAGTGGCTATTGTTATCTGTCCGGAAGTAGCACTGTGTAAGAGTGGGCGGGGTCTTTAGCTAAAATAGCCGCCTTCTGTCCGGTACGGATTAACCTAAAATAATATTTATAAATGGGTGGTGACCTAAGTGACCAATCAAAGGTACATCCAGAACATCACAAGATTACTGTACTTTGTGAGGGAATGTTCCTGGCCGTCTCGACCTCACGCTCCATTTCTACAAAGGTATTATGGAAAACTTGTTGAATCCTGACCAACTAACAGGTGGGTTATTGACAGGTTAGTCAGAGTTCTTTGGGGTAGGCGACTTGGCTGACTAATAGGGTGAGGAGTTGTAGAGAAGACAAGACATTTGGTAATATTATAGTTATAATCTATACTAATAAAGGCACAGCCCTCACTGACTCACATGATTCATCACTAATTCTCCAACTTCCCGTGTAGGTAGAAGCATGAAACTTTGGGAAGTTGTCGAGTAGCCTCTCGCGACGAAAATTGGAGCAAAAGAATTTTAAAAATAACACTCATGGGGGCCGGGGGCCCAAAAACGTTTTTTTTCCTATATGGCCTATATAAAATATTGAAAATCACCAATTCTCCTATTTCCCGAGTAGGCAGGAGCATGAAACTTTGGAAGTTGTTGAGTACAATCCCGCGATGGTAACGGGAGAAAAAACATTTAATTATCACTTCCTGGGGACCGGGGCCCAAATAACGTTTTTTCCTAATATGAGCTATATAAAAACTGAAAATCACAAATTCTCATATTTCCCATGTAGGTAGAACCATGAAACACTGGGTGGTTGATAAGTACACTTCCGCGATGGTAACAAGCGAAAAAAATATTTAAATTATCACTTATTGGGGGCCGGGGGCCCAAATGTAGTTTTTTTCTTATATAAAAAAACTGACTCATCACTAATTCTCCAACTTCCCAGTGTAGGTAGAAGCATGAAACTTTGGGAAGTTGTTCAGTAGCCTCACGCAAACGAAAATTGGCGTAAAAGAATTTTAAAATTTACACTCATGGGGGCCGGGGGCCCAAAAAAGTTTTTTTCCAAAAATGGCCTATATAAAATTTGAATCTACAATTCTCCTATTTCCCGAGTAGGCAGGAGCATGAAACTTTGGGAAGTTGTTGAGTACAATCCCGCGATGGTAACGGGAGAAAAAATATTTAAATTATCACTTCCTGGGGGCCGGGGGCCCAAATGAAGTTTTTTCCTTATATGAGCTAGTATAAAAACTAAAAATCACTAATTCTCCTATTTCCCGTGTAGGTAGAAGCATGAAACACTGGGTAGTTGATAAGCACACTTCCGCGATGGTAACAAGCGAAAAAAATATTTAAAATAACACTTAATGGGGTCCGGGGGCCCAAATGTAGTTTTTTCTTATATAAAAAACTGACTCATCATCACTAATTCTCCAACTTCCCGTGTAGGTATTAGCATGAAACTTTGGGAACTTGCTGAGTACACTCTCTCAACGATAATTGGCAAATAAGAATTTTAAAATTCACACTGTTGGGGGCCCGGGGCCCAAAAACGCTTTTTTTTCCCTTATATGGACTATATAGAATATGAAATCACTAATTTTCTCATTTCTCGAGTAGGCAAAAGCATGAAACTTTGGGAATTTGTTGAGTAAAAACCAGCGATAGCGACGGAGAAAAAAAAATTAAATTAATCACTTCCTGGGGGCCGGGGCCCAAATGAAGTTTTTTCCCTACATGAGCTATACAAAAACTAAAAATCACAAATTCTCCATTTCCCGTGTAGGTAGAAGCATGAAACTTGGGGTAGTTGTTAAGTACACTTCCACGATGGTAACAGGTAAAAAACAATATTCAAATTATCACTTAATGGGGGCCGGGGGCCCAAATGTAGTTTCTTCTTATATTAAAACAGACTCATCACTAATCTCGGATTTACCGCGTAGGTAGAAGCATGAAACTTTGGGAAGTTGTTGAGTGGCCTCTCGCGACGAAAATTGGCGTAAAAGAATTTTTAAATTAACACTCATGGGGGCCGGGGGCCCAAAAAAGTTTTTTTTTCCTTACATATGGCCTATATAAAATTTTAAAATCAACAATTCTCCTGTTTCCCGAGTAGGCAGAAGCATGAAACTTTGGGAAGTTGTTGAGTACAATCGCGCAATGGTAACGGGGAAAAAAATATGTAAAATAACACTTAATGGGTGCCGGGGGCCCAAATGAAGTTTTTTCTTATATGAGCTTTATAAAAACTAAAAATCACTAATTCTCCTATTTCCCGTGTAGGTAGAAGCATGAAACTTTGGGAAGTTGTTGAGTACACTTCCGCGATGGTAACAGGCGAAAAAATATTCAAAATTTCACTTACTGGGGCCCAGGGGCCAAAATGTAGTTTTTTCCTTATATGAGTTATATAAAAACTGAAAATCACTAATTCTCCTAATTCCTGTGTAGAAGTAGCATGAAACTTTGAGTAGTTGTTAAGTAACATTCTGCGATGGTAACAGGTTAAAAAACTATCTAGATTATCACTTACTGGGGGCCGGGGCCAAAATGTAGTTTTCTTCTTATATAAAAAACTGACTCATCACTAATTCTCCAATTTCTCGTGTTGGTAGCAGCAATGAAACTTTGGAGAGTTGTTAAGTACACTTCCGCAATGGTAACAGGTGAAAAAGAATATTTTGAAATTCACACTCATGGGGGCCGGGGGCCCAAAAACGTTTTTTTTTCCTTATTCTGGCTTTATAAAAATTAAAAATCCATTATTCTCCTATTTCCCGAGAAGGTAGAAGCATGAAACTTTGGGTAGTTGTTGGATAACATTCCGCGATGGTAACAGGTGGAACAATTATATAAATTATCACATAACGGGGGCCGGGGCCGAAATGTAATTTTTTTCTTATATGAGCTATATAAAAAATGAAAATCACTAATTCTCCTATTTCCCGTGTAGGTGGAAGCATGAAACTTTGGGCGGTTGTTGAGTACCCTCCCGCAATGGTAGCAGACGGAAAAAAATTAAATTATCAGCTCGATAGGATCACGGGAAGTGTGTCATATTTTTACTCTTCGTTTTTGTTTTTCTGCGGGACTACAACAGACAGACAGAAAAAGACGGTGAAGTTAATATATGTATTATATCCATCATGATCCATTTTGAAATCAATTTGTGTTTTGAATTTGTGTTACGCGGGTTCTCAATGCTTACTGAAATCCTAATTTACCGCAGCAAAGCGCGGGTATTTTGCTAGTCTATACTAATAAAAGGCAAAGCCCTCACTGACTCACTGACTGATTCATCACTAATTCTCCAACTTCCCGTGTAGGTAGAAGCATGAAACTTTGGGAAGTTGTCGAGTAGCCTCTCGCGACGAAAATGGAGTAAAAGAATTTTAAAAATAACACTCATGGGGGCCGGGGGCCCAAAAACGTTTTTTTTCCTTATATGGCCTATATAAAATTTGAAAATCACCAATTCTCCCATTTCCCGAGTAGGCAGGAGCATGAAACTTGGGAAGTTGTTGAGTACAACCCCGCGATGGTAACGGGAGAAAAAATATTTAAATTATCACTTCCTGGGGGCCGGGGGCCCCAAATGAAGTTTTTTCCTTATATGAGCTTTATAAAAACTAAAAATCACTAATTCTCCTATTTCCCGTGTAGGTAGAAGCATGAAACACTGGGTAGTTGATAAGCACACTTCCGCGATGGTAACAAGCGAAAAAAATATTTAAAATAACACTTAATGGGGTCCGGGGGCCCAAATGTAGTTTTTTTCTTATATAAAAAACTGACTTATCACTAATTCTCCAACTTCCCGTGTAGGTATTAGCATGAAACTTTGGGAACTTGCTGAGTACACTCTCTCGACGATAATTGGCGAATAGGAATTTTAAAATTCACACTGTTGGGGGCCCGGGGCCCAAAAACGCTTTTTTTCCTTATATGGACTATGTAAAATATGAAATCACTAATTTTCTCATTTCTCGAGTAGGCAAAAGCATGAAACTTTGGGAAGTTGTTGAGTACAAACCAGCGATAGCAACGGGAGAAAAAAAATTAAATTATCACTTCCTGGGGGCCGGGGGCCCAAATGAAGTTTTTTTCCTTTTATGAGCTATATAAAAACTGAAAATAACAAATTCTCCTATTTCCCGTGTAGGTAGAAGCATGAAACTTGGGGCAGTTGTTGAGTACAATCCCGCGATGGTAACGGGAGAAAAAATATTTAAATTATCACTTCCTGGGGGCCGGGGGCCCAAATGAAGTTTTTTTCCTTATATGAGCTTTATAAAAACTAAAAATCACTAATTCTCCTATTTCCCGTGTAGGTGGAAGCATAAAACTTGGGGTAGTTGTTAAGTACACTTCCACAATGGTAACAGGTAAAAACAATATTTAAATTATCACTTAATGGGGGTCGGGGGCCCAAATGTTTTTTTCTCAGATAAAAAAACTGACTCATCACTAATTGTCCAACTTTCCGTGTAGGTAGAATCATAAAACTTTGGGAAGTTGTTGAGTAGCCTCTCGCGACGAAAATTGGCGTAAAAGAATTTTACAATTTACACTCATGGGGGGCCGGGGGCCCAAAAAACGTTTTTTTTCCTTATATGGCCTATATAAAATTTGAAAATCACCAATTCTCCCATTTCCCGAGTAGGCAGAAGCAGACTTTGGGAAGTGTTGAGTACAAACCCGCATGGAACGAAAAAATAAATACATTATCACTTCCTAGGGGCCGGGGGCCCAAATGAAGTTTTTTCATTATATGAGCTATATAAAAACTGAAAATCACAAATTCTCATATTTCCCATGTAGGTAGAACCATGAAACACTGGGGGGTTGATAAGTACACTTCCGCGATGTTAACAAGCGAAAAACAATATTTAAATTATCAGTTAATGGGGGCCGGGGGCCCAAATGTAGTTTTTTTTATATTAAAAACTGACTCATCACTAATTCTCCAACTTTCCGTGTAGGTAGAAGAAGCATGAAACCTTGGGGAATTGTTAAGTAGCTTCTCGCGACGAAAATTGGCATAAAATAATTTTTAAATTCACACTCATTGGGGACGGGGGCCCAAAACCATTGTTTTCCTTATATGGGCAATATTAAAAGTAAAATCACTAATTCTCCTATTTCGCGAGTAGATAGAAGAATGAAACTTTGGGAAGATGTTGAGTACACTTCGGTGATATCAACAGGCAAAAAAATATTTAAATTTTCAAATACTGGGGTCCGGGGGCCCAAATAAAGTTTTTTTCTTTATGGGAGCTATATAAAAACTGAAAATCACAAATTCTTATATTTCCCGTGTAGGTAGAAGCAAGAAACTCTGAGTTGTGGTAACAAACTAAAACAATCATTTAAATTATTACATAGTGGGGGACGGGGGCCTAAATGTAGTATTTT
>CALYLW010001128.1:0-196587 GCA_944989445.1 Ampullaceana balthica
TTCACAAAGTCACACTTTTTGCAGTTTCCTTGTCACTTAGTAATGTTTTTCTCCACCTTGAATATCTTCTCGAACTTGTCCCGATTTGAACTGTGGTGCTGTGGGTCGTCTCGGCTCCTCAGGGTCCCACTGTAGCTGGGGCGAGATGGTTGGTTCTGCAACTTGACCTCCCGGTACAGTTTGTAATCGTCTTCTCTCGTAGTTGGCACCGTCTGGCGACGCCCTGACTGCCTGTGTTCGTCGCTGGTTCAGACGTCGTTGCTGTGCTGGTTCCGACGTCGTTGTTTTGCTGGTTCTGGTTCGAGGCGTAAGCCCTACGCCCTACGCTTGACTCTCCCTCGACTTGTACGGT
Organism: Ampullaceana balthica; assembly: GCA_944989445.1. NCBI lineage: Eukaryota > Metazoa > Mollusca > Gastropoda > Lymnaeidae > Ampullaceana > Ampullaceana balthica. Next base: position 353 of record CALYLW010001128.1, read on the forward strand.
ATGTAACCGACCCCTAGTACTAGCTAGTACAGTAGGTTCTGCACTGATGTGTTTTCGTCGTTTCTCTCACGTCGATTCTTGTGTGGTTGGCGGTGCTTGGCAATCCTGAGACTCTTTCGTTGGCCCGGGCCCCCATGTTAAGGTCTCAACTGACCCCTGGCGTGTCCTCTGGTCGTCCCTGACATATCCCGTGTGACCAGAAGTTCACTCAGCCATCCTAGACATTATTCCCGTGATAGGAGTTCATACCCGTAAACAACGCCTTGACCCGACTCCAACACTGGCTCACAACAATCTCACAACAATCATTCGCAACCATCATTCGCAGTGATTCTCATACCCTGACAGACATGTCCTGTAGTTACTTCACACTCGTTCCATCTGACACTCCTGCTCGTGAAATCACTGGACAACGCATTATAAACAAAATTATTTCTTTATTTGGTTATAAAAAGGCTTTTCTCTATCTGGCTTCTTCTGGGTCTTCTAACACAGTGCTTCTCAAAGTGGTGGTCCGCGGACCGGTGCCGGTCCGTGGGCCATCCGCTGCCGGTCCGCAGATGTTCTCAAAAAAAGGACAGAAAAAAATTGACAGTGCGGGGAAAATAGTGCAACGGTCCCTGATGCAATGGAAAAAATTCCTGCCGGTCCGCCATACTAAAAAGTTTGAGAAGCACTGTTCTAACAGACTATATCCAAAGCGACTCGATCGGCCCTCGTTTCAACCTGCACAAGGATGTAAACGAAATGAACCCATTTGGAACCAACGAGAGTTCGAAAAACAGCTATAAATGGTGACTACCAGATGGAATCTTTGACGTCACTTCCTTTACACCATCATTTCCGGTTGTGTGCGCTATCTGGGACACGTTTTGTTTCTGTTTCCCATTTTATGATGCTCCCACGCTCCCACCTCGTAGATTTAGACGATGTGTGACAAGAAACGGCATGGACCATATTGTCCACCCGTGACAAGTACCGACACTGATCCCCGTGTCAGGTGGACATTTAGCTGTATGGATCCCAAGGAAAAACGAAGACAGGGAACCCTGAAACAGGTTAAGGTATTGAATCTGTGACAACTGCCACACTGATCCATGTGACAACTGCCACACTGATCCATGTGACAACTGCAACACTGATCCATGTGACAACTGACCTACTGATCAATGTGACAACTGACCTACTGATCCATGTGACAACTGCCACACTGATCCATGTGACAACTGCAACACTGATCCATGTGGCAAGTGACCTACTGATCAATGTGACAACTGACCTACATATCCATTTGGCAACTGACCTACTGATCCATGTGACAACTGACCTACTGCTACATGTGATAATCGACGTACTGATCAATGTGGCAACTGACCTACTGATCAATGTGACAACTGACCTACTGATACATGTGGTAACTGACCTACTGATCAATGTGGCAACTGACCTACTGATCAATGTGACATCTGACCTACTGATCCATGTGACAACTGAACTACTGATCCATGTGACAACGGACTTACTGATACATGTGACAACTGACCTACTGATCCATGTGACAACTGACCTACCGATACATGTGGCAACTGACCTACTGATCCATGTGGCAACTGACCTACTGATCAATGTGGCAACTGACCTAGTGATCAATTTGGCACCTGACCTACTGATCAATGTGGCAACTGACCTATTGATCAATGTGACAACTGACCTACTGATCAATGTGACAACTGACCTAATGATCCATGTGACAACTGACCTACTGATCAATGTGACAACTGACCTGCTGATACATGTGACAACTGATCTACTGATCAATGTGACAACTGACCTACTGATCAATGTGACAACTGACCTACTGATACATGTGGCAACTGACCTACTGAACAATGAGACATCTGACCTACTGATCAATGGGACAAAGGACCTACTGATCAATTTTCCAACTGACCTACTGATCTATGTGACAACTGACCTACTGATCCATGTGACAACTGAACTACTGATCAATGTGACAACTGACCTACCGATCAATGTGACAACCGACCTACTGATCAATGTGACAACTGACCTACTGATCAATGTGACAACTGACCTACCGATCCATGTGGCAACTGACCTACTGATCAATGTGGCAACTCACCTACTGATCAATGTGACAACTGACCTACCGATCCAAGTGGCAACTGACCTACTGATCCATGTGGCAACTGACCTACTGATCAATGTGGCACCTGACCTACTGATCAATGTGACAACTGATCTATTGATCCATGTGTCAACTGACCTACTGATCAATGTGACAACTGAACTACTGATCCATTTGACAAATAACCTACTGATCAATGTGACAACTGACCTGCTGATCAATGTGACAACCGACCTACTGATCAATGTGGCAACTGACCTACTGATCCATGTGACAACTGACCTACTGATCAATGTGACAACTGACCTACCGATCCATGTGACAACTGACATACTTATCAATGTGATAACTGACCTACTGATCCATGTGGCAACTGACCTGCTGATCAATGTGAGAACCGACCTACTGATCCATGTGACAACTGACCTACTGATACATGTGGCAACTGACCTACTGATCAATGTGGCAATTGACCTACTGATCAAAGTGGCAACTGACCTACTGATAAATGTGACAACCGACCTACTGATCAATGGGGCAACTGACCTACTGATCAATGTGACAACTGACCTACTGATATATGTGGAACCTGACCTACTGATCCATGTGGCAACTGACCTACTGATCCATGTGACAACTGACCTACTGATCAATGTGACAACGGACCTACCGATCAATGTGACAACCGACCTCCTGATCCATGTGACAACTGACCGACTGATCAATGTGGCAACTGACCTACTGATCCATGTGGCAACTGACCTACTGATCCATGTGGCAACTGACCTACTTATCCATGTGGCAACTGACCTACTTATCCATGTGACAACTGCCCGACTGATCCATGTGACAACTAACCTACTGATCAATGTGACAATTGACCTACTGATCAATGTGACAACCGACCTACTGATCCATGTGGCAACTGACCTACTGATCCATGTGGCAACTGACCTACTGATCCATTTGACAACTGGCCTACTGATCCATGTGACAACTGACCTACTGATCCATTTGGAAACTGACCTACTAATCAATGGGACAACTGACCTACTGATCAATGTTACAACTGACCTACTGATCCATGTGACAACTAACCTACGGATCAATGTGACAACTGACCTACTGATCAATGTGACAACTGACCTACTGATACATGTGACAACTGACTTACTGATGCATGTGGCAACTGACCTACTGATCAATGTGACAACTGACCAACTGATCCATGTGACAACTGACTTACTGATGCATGTGGCAGCTTACCGACTGATCCATGTGACAACTGACCGACTGATCCATGTGACAACTGACCTACTGATGCATGTGGCAACTGACCGACTGATCCATGTGACAACTGACCGACTGATCCATTGACAACTGACCTACTGATGCATGTGGCAACTGACCGACTGATCCATGTGACAACTGACCGACTGATCCATGTGACAACTGACCTACTGATGCATGTGGCAACTGACCGACTGATCCATGCGACAACTGACCGACTGATCCATATGACAACTGACCTACTGATGCATGTGGCAACTGACCGACTGATCCATGTGACAACTGACCTACTTAAAAGAGTGACCCTTGCCATAATAATCCCTGAGGCAGTATAGGACATAATCCCATGTAACAATTGTGACAGCTTACATGCGTGACTAGTAACATTTTCACCCTCGTGTCGTGTAACTCACAAACAAAACAAAAAAGTGTTGCCGCAAGTCGTTACCTGTAACACTGTAACGTACTTCACGCATGTAACACGAGTTGCGGCATTCATTTTTCTAGGTAGATGTTTTTTTCCAAGAATGATAATCAAATTCTCCCTTCAGGTATAATTAAACTTTTTGCTTTAAGGAGATCCTAGTGCCAAAATTATTTACTGAATTTTTTTTTACAAATCAAATCTACTTTTGATCGTGACCTTTTCAAACCTGTGTTAGCCAACTTCATTGTTGAGTGTAAAGTTAACACATAAAAATATATCTAAGTGACTTCTTAATTGGCCCTCACTACTTGACTTTAGATCACTATTCGATTGGCATTCATCACTTGATTATAATTCACCGTTCGATGGGCTCTCACTTCTTGAATTAGTACACTATTTGATTGACCCTCACTACTTGATTACAGTTCACCATTTGATTGGCCATCACTACTTGATTATAGTTCACCATTTGATTTGCCATCACTACTTGATTATAGTTCACCATTTGAATGGCCATCACTACTTGATTATAGTTCACCATTTGATTGGCCATCACTACTTGATTATAGTTCACCTTTTGATTGGCCCTCATATATACCTCGTAATGAGGTAAATACGTGTATGAAACTAGGTTAGTGACGCGAAGATGGGGTCGAAGGGTAAAGACACGTGTGACGTCAGACATTTTTATCATTTAAAAGCATAACACAATTTTTTTTAAATCCTGCAGTGTCGAATGGTCTGGTAGAAACTGTCCTGACCCAAGTCTACATAAAACACCTCTGTTTTGTAGTTAACAATCAAAATTTATGAAACCAGTCTCGGAATTAACGTACACGAATTCTTACCTGGTGTGGTGACCTTCACCTTGTCAATAAAGCAAAAGGTAAACTCAGACACATAATATGTATTCGTTGGGGAGGGGGGAGAGACATTCCAGCTTAGCTCAGAGAGGTCAAAGTCAAGACTGAAACATCATATCGGTGGACAGGGTAACAAAGATAACTAAGCGAGTAGGTCAAGAAATATTGCTGAGTTTTGAAAAAATCTGAAATTTTGCTGAGTTTTGATAGAAGATAAAAAAAAACCTGTTTGTTGAAAGAACGAAAATGTTTTCTTTTATTAATATTAAAATATTTTCAAGTCTCGTCATCGGTGACTTATAACTTAAACAGGGGCACGGCGTTTGAGCGGCATGCGCGCTCGACTGGCGTACCGAGAGTCGCGGGTTCGAATCTCTGTGAAGGCAGGGATCTGTTCCCGGGTTCTAAAGGTGTCTGTCTCTGAGTCCACCATGGTCCGAATGTGTATCTGACACTAGCTGAGTCCACCATGATCCGAATGTGTATCTGACACTAGCTGAGTCCACCATGATAGGAATGTGTATCTGACACTAGCTGAGTCCACCATGATCTGAATGTGTATCTGACACTAGCTGAGTCTACCATGATCCGAATGTGTATCTGACACTAGCTGAGTCCACCATGATCCGAATGTGTATCTGACACTAGCTGAGTCCACCATGATAGGAATGTGTATCTGACACTAGCTGAGTCCACCATGATCTGAATGTGTATCTGACACTAGCTGAGTCCACCATGATCTGAATGTGTATCTGACACTAGCTGAGTCCACCATGATCTGAATGTGTATCTGACACTAGCTGAGTCCACCATGATCCGAATGTGTATCTGACACTAGCTGAGTCCACCATGATCCGAATGTGTATCTGACACTAGCTGAGTCCACCATGATCCGAATGTGTATCTGACACTAGCTGAGTCCACCATGATCTGAATGTGTATCTGACACTAGCTGAGTCCACCATGATCCGAATGTGTATCTGACACTAGCTGAGTCCACCATGATCCGAATGTGTATCTGACACTAGCTGAGTCCACCATGATCCGAATGTGTATCTGACACTAGCTGAGTCCACCATGATCCGAATGTGTATCTGACACTAGCTGAGTCCACCATGATCTGAATGTGTATCTGACACTAGCTGAGTCCACCATGATCTGAATGTGTATCTTACACTAGTTAAGTTGTGCCACACATTCCCCTCATAGTCGTGGTCAGTTAACGCTGCGTCACTTGCCAACAGATCAGCATGGTCTGTGCGTTCTTATCAGAACGCAGGACTCAAGAATCTTCTGCAATAGAAGGCATGTCTGTGATGTAAATTAAAAAAAATCTCGGCTTCTCTCAGCGCAATCTTCAAAGACGGCTATGAGTGACAAATGGCTCATGCCAGGTTTCCCTCAGCCACATTGTTGAGAAAGGTGTCTGTCTCGGCGCATTACCAACCAGGGAAGGTTGATACATGACAGCGGTGGCTTAACCTATGGCACGCGTGTCACAGTCGGCACGCAGTGGCACATCAGCCGGCGCGTGACTAATATATTATTGCCTCAATGAAACCAGCCAAGCCAAAACCCCATTTTCGGGTTTCATTGGAGTGTTGGCACTTTGCTATAAAAAATGTGGGTTCAAGTTGAATTTTGGGCACGCGGCCCCCTAATGTTCGCCACCACTTCTATAAGAGGATGTTGGACCCGCACCCACCCCCACCCACACATCCTCCCATGAGCTTCTTGTCAACAAAACGCCCCTGTGGGCCGGCAATGAACATTTAGTAAACACGCCAACCTGATAAGACCGACGGTAGATCGTCGTCCAGATAAAAGTCGGAAACGGAAATAGAATGGGGGTACTGGCCGTGCGGGGCGTAACTATCAGGGGGCTTGCGCCGTCCCCGCCCCCTCCCCCCCCCCGCCACCTTCAAATGTTTAGGGCCAATAACATAGTCATTAAGCCTGGAATCTGTCAAATAACATAGAGCAATGAATCTGTCAAATAACATAGAGCAATGAATCTGTCAAATAACATAGAGCAATGAATCTGTCAAATAACATAGAGCAATGAATCTGTCAAATAACACAGAGCAATGAATCTGTCAAATAAGATAGAACAATGAATTTTTCAAATACCTTAGAACAATGAATCTGTCAAATAACATAGAACAATAAATCTGTCAAATAACATAGAGTATAGAGCAATGAATATGTCAAATAGTGGATCATTGATACACAATTTTATTGAAAACAACACCACATTAGAAATAATTAACAGGGAGTCTCATTGTTCGCTCCAGTGGCCCCACATTGAATGATTGAATGACGCTTTCAGAGTATGCGGTAGACTAGAGTCTTTATAGTATAACAAAGTGACAGAAATACCCGGACCAAATCACATAATTACCTGGACCTAATCACAGAAAAACCTGGACCAAACCACAGAAATACCTGGACCAGATCACAGAATTACCTGGACCTAATCACAGAAATACCTGGACCTAATCATAGAATTACCTGGACCAGATCACAGACATACCTGGACCAGATCACAGAAATACCTGGACCAGATCACAGAAATACCTGGACCAGATCACAGAAATACCTGGACCAGATCACATAAATACCTGGACCAGATCACAGAAATACCTGGACCAGATCACAGAAATACCTGGACCAGATCACATAAATACCTGGACCAGATCACAGAAATAACTGGACCAGATCCCAGAAATACCTGGACCAGATCACAGAAATACCTGGACCAGATCACAGAAATACCTGGACCAGATCACAGAAATAACTGGACCAGATCACAGAAATACCTGGACCAGATCACAGAAATACCTGGACCAGATCACAGGAATACCTGGACCAGATCACAGGAATACTATTTACCACACACATAATATCCCTCAGCAATATCATGTCAATAGTGTCACCACACGGACACACACTCAGTGGTGTCACCACTCACACGCGAAACCTCAGTGGTGTCACCACTCACATGCGCACACTCAGTGGCGTCACCAGTCACCACACACACGAACACACGCACTGATGTCACTTCACACACGCACACACTCAGTGGTGTCACCACAAACACGCACAACCTCAGGGGTGTCACCACACACACTCATTGTTGTCACCACACACAAACATCCAGTGGTGTCACCAGTCACCACACACACTCATTGTTGTCACCACACACAAACATCCAGTGGTGTCACCACACATGCCATCACATAGTTTCCACAGTTTCCAACTTCACTAAATCTTAACCTTACCACGCCAATGAACCGACCGATCAGTGGTTCTCATTATTTCAGAAAGCGGGGATGCTGGTCAACAACAACAACAAAAACTTTGTCAATGACTGGGGTCAAGGATGTGGTGCAGTGGTCAAGCTTTTAGACACCAGTGATCATCAATTGATTAGCGGGGTCGGAACCTGAAGGTCTTGCTATGGATATTTGTCTGAATTAGAGTTACAATAAAGTATACACAAGATCATTACTCACGTTATCTATAAATAAACATTACAACACTTACTGCGTTTTTTTCCGACTGTGGGTTGGAATACATACGTCTGAGAACCGCCGACTCAACGTCTGATACCTTGAAAGTTGTGTTTAAAGATGTACTTGGATAAGCGAGGACGGAGCGAGGGCAGAGTAGCCCCCGTGTGTTTGAGATAACATTGCCACGAGCCACACAGCAGATGATTGGTTTATGTTTTGCCCAAAAGCACTGAACTTTTGCTAAATACACAGATGACGATCATTCAGGATGGGATCGATTGCTCTCTATTCTCTAGACCGACTAAACAAAAGTGTTTTTAAAATAATATTGATAACTTTGTATACGAGCTAAAGCAAGGGGAAATATTAACTTGACTGTTGGTCAGACGATTGCCTTGACGAAAGTACTTTTTTATGGTCATCAGTTGGGCATAGCGAGAACTCGGACAGGTGGACCCGAGGTTTGGCGCTAAGACTGGACATGACAGATGACAAAACTCATTGACTACTGGTCAATGTTTAAATCTGAAACGCGTTTCTCAATTTGATAAGAATCGTGCGTCAAATGGAACTAGCTATAAATAGCCAGAGTCACTGCTATGGACAGTCTCAGAGTCACTGCTATGGACGGTCTCAGAGTCACTGCTTTAGACAGCGTCAGAGTCACTGCTATGGGCAGTCTCAGAGTCACTGCTACGGACAGTCTCAGAGTCACTGCTTTAGACAGCGTCAGAGTCACTGCTATGGACAGTCTCAGAGTCACTGCTATGGACAGTCTCAGAGTCACTGCTATGGACGGTCTCAGAGTCACTGCTATGGACAGTCTCAGAGTCACTGCTTTAGACAGCGTCAGAGTCACTGCTATGGACAGTCTCAGAGTCACTGCTATGGACAGTCTCAGAGTCACTGCTATGGACAGTCTCAGAGTCACTGCTTTAGACAGCGTCAGAGTATCTGCTATGGGCAGTCTCAGAGTCACTGCTATGGACGGTCTCAGAGTCACTGCTATGGACAGTCTCAGAGTCACTGCTATGGACAGTCTCAGAGTCACTGCTATGGACGGTCTCAGGGTCACTGCTATGGACAGTCTCAGAGTCACTGCTATGGACAGTCTATTACAAAGAAATCGTGTCATCGCCCACCACCCCCCACAAAAAAATAAATAAAATTTAAAAAATTGAAACGCCTCAAATGACCTAGTGATAATGAATGACGCCTCGTTTGACCTACATAATGCCGCCCCGAGTTACGTATTGCGTGACGCCCCTCAGTTCTCATGATCATCGTAATAACACCACTGCCCCAGACGGTGGGACATTAGCCTGACGCTGTTACAGCAACGACCCCTCTACCACCTCACGGCTCCAACATCATCTAAAAACTCTCGGCACATCTAATGACTGTCAGGGCCGTTCTCCGACTCATGGCTCAGGGGGGATAGACCCACCGACCCGATACCCATGCGGCTAGCTCAACTGGGTGACCATACTCGCTGAATGATATTCTGACGATCGCTGTTGTTTCTTGGACACGGTTTGAGATCCACTGCCTTGCATCACGGTTAAGATTCAAAAAAGTTTCTTTGATGTTGCCACATTAGCTCGGTGTCACGCATAGTTGCCAGGCCTCAAAGGATGACGTCATCTATTTCTGCTATTTTCTTATCTTATCTGTTACAGGCGCTACTTCTATACAGAATATTATTGCGTCCTACAATTATCCATGGTTTGTGCCTAGGCTTGCATTTTTATAGCGTTTTAAATGTTGATAAAGTGTTGGATTTCCTGGCTTCTTCAGGCAACCCATTTTACGCCTGAATTCCGGACGGGAAGAACTAGAACTTGTATATGTTTGTTCTTGCATGCGGAATAAGAAATGTGCTTTTATCCCAATGTCTATCCGAAGGTAGTAATAGATTATCTTTGTGTTGTATTTGTAAATTAGAATTAATTGCCGTTTGTATTCCAATAGCTTTAACCATTTTAAACCAGATATACGAGTTGCTGTTTATTCTCTTTGAAACTTTTGGTCAGAGATGTCATTTAGGTATCATTTGTACCCAAGCAAAAAACTATTGATAAGATTGTGTCCAGGTATAAATGGGAGTTTGCACCGGTACAAACGACAAACTATTGATTGGATCTTGTCTTGGTATAAATGGGAGTTTGTACCGGTACAAACAACAAACTATTGATTGGATCTTGTCTTGGTATAAATGGGAGTTTGTACCGGTACAAACAACAAACTATTGATTGGATCTTGTCTTGGTATAAACGGGAGTTTGTACCGGTACAAACACCAAACTATTGATTGGATCTTGTCTTGGTATAAATGGGAGTTTGTACCGGTACAAACAACAAACTATTGATACGATTGTGTCCAGGTATAAATGGGAGTTTGTACCGGTACAAACAACAAACTATTGAAAAGACCTTGTCTTGGTAATGTTTGTACCGGTACAAACTCTCCCCCGTGTATTGCGCGTGTATTTTCTTGTTGACAACTTCAACTCAATAAAAAGCAGATAATGTAATTAGCAACACGCAGGATGATAAGGGGGGGGGGACAAAAACAGTTCCCGGATGAGAAGGGACGGTTGGGGGCGGAACTTCAAAGCCGTCGGCAAACAAAATGGGAAAAGGTATTCATGCGTTACTGCCGTCCAAAAGGTAATTGTTTTGTTTGTTCTGGGCTAGCAGACATTCTTGTGGGTTGGTTAATTAAGAACAATTAAATAAGTTAAAAAAAGAATTGATTTTTAAAATAAAAATACGGATTATTTTAAAGGAGAAAAGACATTATAGACAAGACAGAGAAGCGATGGGTTCTAATATATATAGTCTTTCCACGGGTTGCGATAGGTTTTATCTTTTTATGGTTTGGGATAGGTTTTGTCTTTCCATGGATTGCGATAGGTTTTCTCTTTCCATGGGTTGCGATAGGTTTTGTCTTTCCATGGATTGCGATAGGTTTTCTCTTGTCATGGGTTGCGATAGGTTTTCTCTTGTCATGGGTTGCGATATGTTTTCTCGTGTCATGGGTTGCGATAAGTTTTCTCTTGCCACGGGTTGCGATAGGTTTTCTCTTGTCATGGGTTGCGATAGGTTTTCTCTTGCCATGGGTTGCGATAGGTTTTCTCTTTCCATGGGTTGCGGATAGATTTAGTCTATCCATAAAAATGTGATAGGTTTAGTTTTTGAGACGTGATAGGTTTTAAATGAGTTTCAAAAGTTAAACGTTTCAACAGATTGTGATGGTTCACAGTTGCACATAAGAAAACTTTGAAACATGACGTGGTGCCTGGGTGTGATAGAAGCCATCACATTCTCCTAGAGGGCTGACAAGATGCGGTGTTCTGGACCGTCATGGGATTTCAAATACTTTTAAGGCATCGGTCTTTGTAAAGAAAGTGTCTTTGGGCACATTTTTGAAACCAGTCCCTGAAGAAATTGAAATATGTCAAAACGTTTGGATTGTAAACACTAGACTCTCAATGAATGTTGCGGGGTGTTCCATGGCCTCCCTATCATGATTGTTGTTTGTTCCATGGCCTCCCTATCATGATTGTTTATTGTTCCATGGCCTCCCTATCATGATTGTTTATTGTTCCATGTCCTCCCTATCATGATTGTTTATTGTTCCATGGCCTCCCTATCATGATTGTTTATTGTTCCATGTCCTCCCTATCATGATTGTTTATTGTTCCATGGCCTCCCTATCATGATTGTTTATTGTTCCATGTCCTCCCTATCATGATTGTTTATTGTTCCATGGCCTCCCTATCATGATTGTTTATTGTTCCATGGCCTCCCTATCATGATTGTTTATTGTTCCATGGCCTCCCTATCATGATTGTTTATTGTTCCATGGCCTCCCTATCATGATTGTTTATTGTTCCATGGCCTCCCTATCATGATTGTTTATTTTTCCATGGCCTCCCTATCATGATTGTTGTTTGTTCCATGGCCTCCCTATCATGATTGTTTATTGTTCCATGGCCTCCCTATCATGATTGTTTATTGTTCCATGGCCTCCCTATCATGATTGTTGATTGTTCCATGGCCTCCCTATCATGATTGTTTATTGTTCCATGGCCTCCCTATCATGATTGTTTATTGTTCCATGGCCTCCCTATCATGATTGTTTATTGTTCCATGTCCTCCCTATCATGATTGTTTATTGTTCCATGGCCTCCCTATCATGATTGTTTATTGTTCCATGTCCTCCATATCATGATTGTGTATTGTTCCATGGCCTCCCTATCATGATTGTTTATTGTTCCATGTCCTCCCTATCATGATTGTTTATTGTTCCATGGCCTCCCTATCATGATTGTTTATTGTTCCATGGCCTCCCTATCATGATTGTTTATTGTTCCATGGCCTCCCTATCATGATTGTTTATTGTTCCATGGCCTCCCTATCATGATTGTTTATTGTTCCATGGCCTCCCTATCATGATTGTTTATTGTTCCATGGCCTCCCTATCATGATTGTTTATTGTTCCATGGCCTCCCTATCATGATTGTTTATTGTTCCATGGCCTCCCTATCATGATTGTTTATTGTTCCATGGCCTCCCTATCATGATTGTTGATTGTTCCATGGCCTCCCTATCATGATTGTTTATTGTTCCATGGCCTCCCTATCATGATTGTTGTTTGTTCCATGGCCTCCCTATCATGATTGTTGATTGTTCCATGGCCTCCCTATCATGATTGTTTATTGTTCCATGGCCTCCCTATCATGATTGTTTATTGTTCCATGTCCTCCCTATCATGATTGTTTATTTTCCATGGCCTCACTATCATGATTGTTGACTGTTCCATGGCCTCCCTATCATGATTGTTGATTGTTCCATGGCCTCTCTATCATGATTGTTGATTGTTCCATGTCCTCTCTATCATGATTGTTTATTGTTCCATGGCCTCCCTATCATGATTGTTTATTGTTCCATGGCCTCCCTATCATGATTGTTTATTGTTCCATGGCCTCACTATCATGATTGTTGACTGTTCCATGGCCTCCCTATCATGATTGTTTATTGTTCCATGGCCTCTCTATCATGATTGTTTATTGTTCCATGGCCTCACTATCATGATTGTTGACTGTTCCATGGCCTCCCTATCATGATTGTTTATTATTCCATGTCCTCCCTATCATGATTGTTTATTGTTCCATGGCCTCACTATCATGATTGTTGACTGTTCCATGGCCTCCCTATCATGATTGTTTATTGTTCCATGGCCTCTCTATCATGATTGTTGATTGTTCCATGTCCTCTCTATCATGATTGTTTATTGTTCCATGGCCTCCCTATCATGATTGTTGATTGTTCCATGTCCTCTCTATCATGATTGTTTATTGTTCCATGGCCTCCCTATCATGATTGTTTATTGTTCCATGGCCTCCCTATCATGATTGTTGATTGTTCCATGGCCTCTCTATCATGATTGTTTATTGTTCCATGGCCTCCCTATCATGATTGTTTATTGTTCCATGGCCTCCCTATCATGATTGTTGATTGTTCCATGTCCTCTCTATCATGATTGTTTATTGTTCCATGTCCTCACTATCATGATTGTTGACTGTTCCATGGCCTCTCTATCATGATTGTTGATTGTTCCATGTCCTCTCTATCATGATTGTTTATTGTTCCATGGCCTCCCTATCATGATTGTTGAGTGTTCCATGGCCTCCCTATCATGATTGTTGATTGTTCCATAGCCTCCCTATCATGATTGTTTATTGTTCCATGGCCTCCCTATCATGATTGTTTATTGTTCCATGGCCTCCCTATCATGATTGTTTATTGTTCCTTGGCCTCCCTATCATGATTGTTGACTGTTCCATGGACTCTCTATCATGATTGTTTATTGTTCCATGGCCTCCCTATCATGATTGTTGATTGTTCCATGGCCTCCCTATCATGATTGTTTATTGTTCCATGGCCTCCCTATCATGATTGTTGATTGTTCCATGGCCTCCCTATCATGATTGTTTATTGTTCCATGGCCTCCCTATCATGATTGTTGATTGTTCCATGGCCTCCCTATCATGATTGTTGATTGTTCCATGGCCTCCCTATCATGATTGTTTATTTTTCCATGGCCTCCCTATCATGATTGTTTATTGTTCCATGGCCTCCCTATCATGATTGTTTATTGTTCCATGGCCTCCCTATCATGATTGTTGATTGTTCCATGGCCTCCTTATCATGATTGTTGAGTGTTCCATGGCCTCCCTATCATGATTGTTTATTGTTCCATGGCCTCCCTATCATGATTGTTTATTGTTCCATGGCCTCCCTATCATGATTGTTGATTGTTCCATGGCCTCCCTATCATGATTGTTTATTGTTCCATGGCCTCCCTATCATGATTGTTGATTGTTCCATGGCCTCCCTATCATGATTGTTTATTGTTCCATGGCCTCCCTATCATGATTGTTGATTGTTCCATGGCCTCCCTATCATGATTGTTGATTGTTCCATGGCCTCCCTATCATGATTGTTGATTGTTCCATGGCCTCCCTATCATGATTGTTTATTGTTCCATGGCCTCCCTATCATGATTGTTTATTGTTCCATGGCCTTCCTATCATGATTTTTGATTGTTCCATGGCCTCCCTATCATGATTGTTGAGTGTTCCATGGCCTCCCTATCATGATTGTTTATTGTTCCATGGCCTCCCTATCATGATTGTTGATTGTTCCATGGCCTCCCTATCGATTGTTGATTGTTCCATGGACTCCCTATCGTGAATGATATTTGGGGTGTGTGTTTGATTTCAAGACCCCTCTTCCAAACTTCACCCGGAAGATATCACAAATACATCCATATCTCGTTGTCCCATGTGTTTAATAGGCCTTGTCATTTCTAAAACCGGAAAACGTCATAGCTCAATGAGTAATGCTCTATTTTTAGATAAAATTTTAGCGGAACAATATTTTGAAGCAAAAATACAATCACTATGTTCTCAAAATGGTTAGCATAGTAAAATTACGAATCTTTTTTTTTCCTTTTTCAAGTCCAAAAAAACTGTCATAAATTAACGAAGAATTAACAAATAGCTGATAAGATACATCCTTCTCAATATACCTACATTTACATATTAACACATATTTTTTATAAATTTTTAATGAAATTTGTCCTTAAAAATATATATATTTAGACCCAATATTTCTATTAATAGATTTCCGCCATATTATGACATGGCCTATTATCAATGATAATATCATTACAATTTCTTCCGATATAATGGATACATTTTACTGTAGTAATTCTGTAATGAACGAACTGTATGGTGCGCACTAAAGAACACTATTCGCTAGCTCTATACTCCGCACTTTATTTGTAAACAACCTGTGAGGTTTGCGGCAATCGTGCACATCTGGTGTTGTTTTTCAATTTTGAATTTAAGACTTGTAATAACATTAGTTGTAACGTAAAGAAAACTGTGAAATATCACCGGAAACTGTACTTCAGTCAACAACTAGCGATGGAATTTAAAAAATACCAGCATATCCCAGATGCGCGTAAATATCTTATCAGTGATTCAGTGACTGTATGGACCACACAATCCTGTCACTGACATACAGCTGTATGGACCACACAATCCTGTCACTGACATACAGCTGTATGGACCACACAATCCTGTCACTGACATACAGCTGTATAGACCACACAATCATTTCACTGACATACATCTGTATGGACCACACAATCATGTCACTGACATACAGCTGTATGGACCACACAATCATGTCACTGACATACAACTGTATGGACCACACAATCATGTCACTGACATAAAACTGTATGGACCACACAATCATGTCACTGACATACAACTTTTGGGACCACACAATCATGTTACTGACATACAGCTGTATGGACCACACAATCATGTCACTGACATACAGCTGTATGGAGTAAACAATCATGTCACTGACATACAGCTTTATGGACTACACAATCATGTCACTGACATACAGCTGTATGGATACACAATCCTGTCACTGACATACAGCTGTATGGACCACACAATCATGTCATTGACATAGAGCTGTATGGACCACACAATCCTGTCACTGACATAGAGCTGTATGGACCACACAATCCTGTCACTGACATAGAGCTGTATGGACAACACAATCCTGTCACTGACATAAAGCTGTATGGACCACACAATACTGTCACTGACATACGTGTACCACACAATCCTGTCACTGTCATAGGACTGTATGGACCACGCAATCCTGACACTGGCATAGAGCTGTATGGACAACACAATCCTGACACTGGCATAGAGCTGTATGGACCACACAATCCTGACACTGGCATAGAGCTGTATGTCATTAGACATGTGTTGAGAACTAATCCTGACTGTTCACAAACTTTTTTGTCGTAGTTGACGCCATAGTCTTACTCAACAGGTTAGATTTATATTGGTGAAACGCGGGAATGAGCGCGTCAATAATGGCATTCATAACTGTTCACTGAAGGGGTTTATAGGGTACGAGGCTATCTACGACCACAATAATTGCCCAAATGATGCAATAGACTTGTATACTTGAAAAAACCCGAGGAGTAACGGAGGGAATCACTTTACAGAAGATTAAACAATATCTGAGCCCCAAACGAGCAGACTTCCAGCAATAAACGTATATGCGAGTGCAGAGATATTAATTTTTGTCCTGCGTGGAGAGTATTTGACCAATAATAACACTAATAGAAGAAGTGTAGTGTATTAGAACATTTTATGTATTATTAATTTGGTCTATTGTTCTTTTGGTTTACAACTTTATTGGTCTACGACTCTACTCTATCGGTTTACTAGTCTATTTTTAACAGTCTATTAATTAGGTGGTTTGTGTAATGAAGGTTTTGATGATAATTGAAACAAAGAAGTAGATATGACGTTGTAGCGATTGGGTTGAGACAGAGATTTAGCTAAACGTCTTAAAAGATGGTGTCTTTAAACTGGCGTTTTTTTTTGTTTTGTTTTTTTTTGACGAGAGAACATTTTCAAACTGAAATAAAAATAGCAAAATATCTCATTTTGTTTCTTATAAAACGTTTATATCAGGGTGTCTAAAACCAGAGAAATAATTGTTTTGGTCCTGGTGACGAAATTGCTAACGCTGTGTTGGCGCCTTGGGCGCGGTGGTCGAGTGGCAGCGCGCTCGACTGGCGTACCGATGGGCACGGGTCGAATCCATGTGAAGGCAAAGATTTGTTACCGGGGCCTAGGGCGTCCCTGAGTCACCCAGCTCTGAAAGGGTACCTAACACTAGTCAGGCGGCTGGGTAATGCGTGGAACCCTCATAGCCGTGGCCTGTGAACGCTGCATCACTTGCCAACAGAATATCCGTCATGGTCTGTGGACGCAATTATCTTCTGCATAGAAGGAGCGTCTGTATAGATAAGATAAGATGACCAGTGGTCAAGTAGAGAGTGACCTGTCGATTGACCCACTAACACATCTGTTTATATAAAGATGTCATCCAAAACACGATTTTTAATCACACAAATAGCTATAGTTCAAGTCCCGAGAACCATTGAAAGGAAAGACCTACAAAAGAAAATCAAGACAGTTTCAAATCCGACACTTGAAATGTCAGAAAGAGACCAAATCTGATATTCCACGAGAGGGAAGGTTTGGAGTGCCCCTTAGGATTGGGGGCGGGGGGGGGGTTTCGGGTTGGGATTAGGACAGGCCCCGAGAATGTGACGAGGGGGGAGATTGTAAAGCATCTGTGGCACTTACGAGAGACGAGATGATCCCAGATAATTAAGTCGTATGAGAGGGGGCGGAGTGGGGGTGAAGGGGTCTATCGCCCGGGGAGTGTTCATTGATGGGGCTATTTATGAATGTGTCAAACCAACATTAACTAAGGTATTCATGTTTTTGCTTGTTTTTTTTTAAAATAAATAAATATATTTCATATTACACCCACACACATAAACGATGGGTTCATTGGGGATGGAAGGGTGTTTGAAATAGAACTTCGCCACTGGGTGGCACAATGAATAAATGACAGCCACCAAGGAAATAGAACTGCGCCCCTGGGTGGCACAATGAATAAATGACAGCCACCAAGGAAATAGAACGCCGCCACTGGGTGGCACAATGAATAAATGACAGCCACCAAGAAAATAGACGTAAACAACTTGTGGTGAACTGGTGTGGAAATAATTAGATCAGACTTTGGCAGTGTGTAAAATAATGGGAGTGGCTCTTGGGGGTGCGAACATAAATCAAGAAACAAGGTCTGGGAGTGTCGGAGTGTGTGTATTCTAATATGACCAAGGTCTCGGAATGTGTGTACTCAATGACCAAAGTCTCGGAATGTGTGTACTCTATGACCAAAGTCTCGGAGTGTGTGTACTCTAATATGACCAAGGTCTCGGAATGGGTTTACTATATGACCAAAGTCTCGGAATGTGTGTACTCTAAAAGGACTGTGTTTAATACCGTAATACCGTGAAACTGTAACACCGTAGTAACCTAGAACTGTGACACCATAGTACCCTAGAACTGTAACACCATAGTACCGTAGAACTGTAACACCATAGTGTTGTGTTGTTCGTCCGTCGATTCGACGAAGACCACTCTAGTCATCCGAGGGTTGCTGGGACTGGCTTTGTTTGTGTGTGCGCAGATGGCTGATGAGGCCAATCCTTGCACGGAAGGTTCGGGAACAGAAGGGATAAGGGACGAGTGGGACATCTCCAGGAGGGTTCACAGCACGGGCCTTTCGGGCTTGCCTCTTTTTTTCTGCGGAGGTGATCCTGTTTGCCTCACATGACCTGGCACCTTCGTGGATGGAAGAACGCCAGGTGGAACGGTCCTTTGCAGCAAGTTCCCACGTATCTGGGTTGATGGCAAACGCTTTCAGTGAGACTTTCAGTGTGTCTTTGTAGCGTTTCTTTTGCCCACCGTGGGACCGCTGGCCATGCTGGAGCTCGCCATAGAAGAGTCTCTTTGGCAGTCTCTCGTCTGGCATTCGGACCACGTGCCCTGCCCAACGAAGCTGGGACTGCATCAGGAGTGTGAATATGCTGGGGAGACCTGCCTTGGTCAGTACCACTGTGTCTGGTATTTTATCCTGCCACTTTATGCCGAGGATCTTCCTGAGGCTTGTTGAATGAAAGTGGTTAAGCTTCCTAGCATGGCGCTGATACACAGTCCATGTTTCACACGCATATAGCAGTGTGGGGAGCACCACCGCCCTGTACACTTTCAGCTTGGTCTGGATGGTAATGCCTCTTCTGTTCCAGACATTTGGGTACAACCTGCCAAAAGTGGAGCTGGCTCTGGCAATTCTGACGCTCACTTCGTCATCGATGGTGACATTTTGAGACAGTGTGCTGCCTAGGTATGAGAACCGTTGCACTGTGTTGAGTCTCTGGCCGTTGACAGTGATGCTGGGCTCAACGTAGGGCCTTCCAGGCGCAGGCTGATGGAGGACTTCAGTCTTCTTGGTGTTGATCGTCAGACCAAAGTTTGTGCAGGCGCTGGAGAACAGGTTAACGCTGCATTGCATGTCGGCTTCTGAGGCAGCATTGAGGGCACAGTCATCAGCAAACAGGAGGTCTCTGATGATGTCTGTCATAACCTTGGTTTTTGCATGGAGCCTCCGAAGGTTGAACAGTTTGCCATCTGTGCGGTACCTCAGGTTAACACCAACACCCTCGTCTCTGAAGGCCTCTGTCAGCATGGCGGAAAACATGAGGCTAAATAGTACACTAGAACTGTAACACCATAGTACCCTAGAACTGTTACATCATAGTACCCTAGAACTGTTACATCATAGTACCATAGAACTGTAACATCATAGTACCCGAGAACTGTAACACCGTAGTACAATAGAACTGTTACATCATAGTACCCTAGAACTGTTACATCATAGTACCCTAGAACTGTTACACCATAGTACCCTAGAACTGTTACATCATAGTACCATAGAACTGTAACACCATAGTACCCTAGAACTGTAACACCATAGTACCGTAGAACTGTAACACTGTAGTACCGTAGAACTATAGCACTCTAAAGCTGCAACTCTGCCAGATCTCGCCACGTCTGCTGCAGTCATCAAACACAATGAGATTCACACTATCACGTGATGCTCCTGGCACTGTAACAACAGAAAGCTGGATACCAAATATCATAAACCACCGCCCCCCCCCCAACCAACTAACTCTCGATGACTTACTTGGCCATGGCTTCGGAGATCATGTTAATAACTGAGTGGCGTAAGGACTTTCACGAGGTGCTATCTGGTCCAGCAGTAATGCAATATAACGACATTTTCGAGATGGACTACAGTAGGTGTGCATTAACTAGATTTTATTAGATGGAACTACGGTAGTTGTACATTAACTAGAAGGACTACGGTAGTTCTACATTCACCAGAACAGGGGTCGGGATACTTTTTGTCTGAGAGAGCCATAAACACCACATATTTTGAAAAATAATTCTGTGAGAGCCATGCATTATGTTTAAAACTAAAAATTCAAGTAAATGTGTGCATTTAGTGTAATTTCAACTCGAAAAGTACAATAATTACCTCTCTGAATTAATTTTAAAAACATTGTTAAGATGTTTTTTATGCAATTAACATGTAGATCAAAGGAGTCTGAATATTTTTTTCTAAATAATGGAACATTTGTCTGAGAGCCAGATGCAGCCATCAATAGAGCCACATCTGACTCGCGAGCCCCTTCCCGACCCCTGCACTAGAAGGACTAATATAGCTCTACATTCACTAGAGGGACTACGGTAGTTTTACGTTACCCAGATGGAATGCGGTAGTCGTACATTAACTATATGGAATACGGTAGGTCAACTCTACAGCCATTCATCAAGACGGAAGCTGTGGTCTGGAAGTTCATCACGAGACTGTGAATCAGAGCTTCTGAAGCTATCGCATTAGGCTGGGACCTAAATTTATTTTAATTTGAGTTTCATCGCACGACAACCAGAAATTATTCCAATAATGATAATAAATTCATCGTCATAATCATGCATTTTTTTGTGATAACTAATTACAGGAAACGGTCACGGCGAGATAGACGAGGAAGGGTGTAGGAATGTTTAGTCATGGATAATATAAATAAAGGATTGGTAGTCTGGGTAAGGTTACAAGTTACGTTTATTGTTCCACACTCTTTTCACTCCTGCTAGAGACAGTGGTATAGGTAAACAATGCATTCATTTCTCTATGCCAGGAACTTCAACATAACTAGAACTTATCTTAACGAGCACAGAATTCACTTTCTGTCTCAGTGCCGCGCCACGATTGTACCGCGTTCAATGGTGCGCATGAAGGTGCAAACATGTTCGGTCATGAGAGGTGAACGCACGTTATCTCGCGAGCAAGGAATTTGCTTTATCTGGAAACATCTAGTTTTGATGAGTACTGCAGCGGTGAAAGATTATCTTTATATCTGCTACTGAGTAGGAACTAGACCTAAATAACAACAGGGGGCACTGAAGTGGCAGAGCGGGTGTCGGTCGGAACTAGACCAAAATAACAACAGGGCACTGAAGTGGCAGAGCGGGTATCGGTCGGAAATAGACCAAAATAACAACAGGGGCACTGGCGTGGCATGGTGGGGGTCGGAACTAGACCAAAATAACAACAGGACACTGAAGGGGCAGAGCGGACGTGGTAGCGGATAAAGTTTACTAAGTAAATAAACATGCGAGAAGAGGTCTGCATTGTCTGCTAACACAGAATATTTCCTATATTATGTATTGAGGTATGTGTTTCTGGAATCTTTATTAGGTAATACAGCCGGGCAAGTTTGAAAAATTGTATGACTGCCCCACATATGGAAAATTTTGAAGACATAATAGGTAGCGCCTTACCCTTTGAATGGCCGGAAACGCACGAATTATGATATTACATGACTTTTAAGTTCGAAAAGTCATTATGCGTCTTATGACATATACATATATACCACTTTAACACCACTCTTAAACAGCTGAAAAAAGCCCCTACGCACATATGAAAACAACACATAACAACGGATAAGAGTCACAACATATAAACACAATATACATATAGGACTGCGGAAATTAACGATTACTTTCTCGATTAATCGTTAAAATTTTTACCGATTACATTTTTTTAAACGTTTAATCGACACACCACTTATAAATGTACTGGAAGTCAAAAAGTTAAAATATTTCGGCCGATAAATATAAACTAATTTCCGGACGATTACACGAACATTTTGGTTTTAATCTATTGACTGACGTGAATGTTCAAAATGTTGATAAAGGTTATTGCGTCCATTCAGAGAAATTTTCACTCTAAGTCTAATCTTCGTTGGTCCGTGTGCAAAGTTTTATAAAAAAAACTCGTGTGCAAAGTTGCGCAACATAGATTTTTTTGTGCAATATTTTACAAAATTTGCTGCGCGGTGATTCTAAACTCCTGCATGGCGTCGGTCAAATATCTGCGCAGCCGCGCTGCTTAAAAGGAACTTGCTATGGTTCTAACACTTCACTTTCATATCACCTGCATACCAAACATCCACTACAGTATCGGAAACTTCAGCTGAGACAATCTAAAGCTATGTGAACAATTGTTCAGCTCGGCTGGTTATATTGTCGATAAGTCCCGCTCATCACTTGAACCAAATAATGCCAATACACTTGTCTGTTTGCGTTGTTGGTTAAAAGATGTCATATAAAGAAGACATTCCAGTGTAATTTCGATTTTCGACAAGTATTTTAATAAATGTTACTTATGACACCATAAATTTCAATTTTCGGCTTTAATCGAAATTAACAATTAATTCATCTTAATTTTTCGAAAGTTAACGATTAATTTAAATTTAATTTATTAAATTTAAATTAATCGTTAAAAGCACTAATAAATGTGTGTATATATATATATAATATATATATATATAATATATATATATATATATATATATATATATATATATATATACACTAGCGTACACCCGTCAAAAATGACGGAAGTTTTCAGCTGAAATCTATTTATTTTATAAAAAATGCAATTTTTTTAAGGCACCTACGGCGCCGACCTTTTTCAAAAGCCCAACTAACTTGTCCTTGTTTGATAAATACGAAATATTAAACTTTCTGAAATGTACACAAAGTATTTTTATAATAGGGGTTGCAGTGCGCCTGTGGCGCCCCTTTATTTTTTGATTTTATAATTAACCATCATCAAATCCTCTTTTTACATTGATCCCTTTTACAAAATTAAAATATGAGCGAAAACAAGGACATCATATAATATTTTTTTACAGCGTATCTTTAATTTGCACACCTTTTGATGCATTGGTGCAGTAATTTGGTTTTCCCTGCTTTCTCGAATTAGTAGCGTCAGGACTGACTGACAGACACTACTTGCGTGACAATTGCAAATTATATTGTTTAATATATATATGTATATATATAATATATATATTTATATATATATATACATATATATATATATATATATATATATATATTATATATATATATATATATATATATATATATATATATATAAAAGTCACAACTCATAAACACAGAGCATAATACACTCACAAGTCAAAAATAAAACCGTAACATATAAAAATCACAACATTTAAACACCCAACATATAAAAATCACAACACATGAAAGACAATAGTTAAATATCCATGCCATAAACACACACCACCTAAACAAAACACACAAAAGAAACATACTCAAAATAATCGCACAATTCAAAACCTCAAGAATAAACAACTAAAACAACAACACAACATTCTGCACCTGAGATCAGTCCCTTCATTCCTAACAATCCCAGCGGTTCTCGGCAGATAGACCGATATACCCCATCCATAATCTTGACCTGCTAACACTTTTTAATTTGATAAATGGAAATCTACAGCCAAGAGATCAACGCGCCCCCCACCCCTAACACACACACACCACCACCACCTCCCTAAATGAAACAGCTCGCCAGGCCACCATGTTGTGACGACATGTAATTATTGGAAAATGATTCTCAAAACATTTTTGTGGGACACATTTGATGTGACGTCATGAACAGTGTTGTGACCACGAGTTTCCCTGTAAATTTGAAAAAAATAAAAAAATAAAAACAAAGTACGCCATAACCCTGGCAACCCATGTACACAATAATATCCACAACCCCCACCCACTCCTTATACCCCGACCCCCAACCCACCCCTTACCTCACCACCCAGAATAGTTGTACTTTTGTTCATGTTTGTGTTCCATATGTCAAATAACGAAATAATTAGTTTTTATTTTTGTATAACAGAGTCGTCTCCGTGTGGCAAAGGAAAGGATGGGTTTAATGGGTTTTTAAGGGGAGTGGGTGGGTGGCCGGCATGGTGGGGCCTGGTGGTGGAGGTGGGACCTGGTGGTGGAGGTGGGACCTGGTGGTGGAGGTGTGGTCGATGGTGGAGGTGGTGTGAGTGGTGAATGTGGGACAAGATGGTAGAGGCGGGACCTGATTGTGGAGGTGGGACCTGATGGTGGAGGTGGGACCTGATGGTGGAGGTGGGACCTGATAGTGTAGGTGGGTCCTGATGATAGAGGTAGATGGTGGTGGTATGATGGAGATTGGGTGTATGGTGGAGGAATAAAGAAATATTGAAAATATAAACGAGATGATTAAGTCTAATAAATATAAATGAGACGTTTAATTCTAGCTCTATTTTTTGTTCTATACATACAAAAGAGGCTGACGGAAGGAAAATAATGAAACCTCGAGACTTATTTACAACCCAACTTTAATTGTTCAGATCCTCAAAAATCCAATTGGTCATATCCAGGGTAAAAGCCTTAACTATTTCACAGGATTAAGTCATTACAATCTGCCGGCAACCTACGATCGATTTGAACATACTTTTTTTTTAAAACTTTTATTGGGAACATTTGATACAACGATCAAATCCTGGATATTGAACCCTCTAATTGTGCGAGTGAAGTTCAAGTGATACCAGTCAAAAGTTTATGTGTCCAGCATCTCTCGAGTTTAGCACTAATAGAATGGCCATCTCGAAGTTAGCACTAATAGAATGGCCATCTCGAGGTTAGCACTAATAGAATGGCCATCTCGAGGTTAGCACTAATGGAATGGCCATCTCGAGGTTAGCACTAATATAATGGCCATCTCGAGGTTAGCACTAATAGAATGTCCATCTCGAGGTAGCACAATAGAATGCCATCCGAGTTAGCACAATAGAATGGCCACCCTTAACCACCCAAACCCAGGAAACAGTTTCTCTCTTTCGTTGGAGAGAGGGTCGTGTCGCCAGTGCAGCTAACAATCGCGCGCCCCACTTCCCACACCCCGAGTAATGTATAGGTATTTAAACAGTGTACTTTACGCTCTGTTGTGTGTTTGTTTCTCAGATCCCCTCCCCCTCCCACCCCCACATCATATTTCTAAAGCGCGCATATCAATTTTTAGATTAAGAAATTTCCGTTTTGCCAGAAAATATCCGCCAACGGAGCATGGTCTGGCCGTTGTGACATTAAAGTGTATAGTTGAGAAAAGAAAGAAGAAATATTAAAGAAAAAAAAACACAGAAATTCCCAAGGATGTGTCTCCGTTTCAGCCCTCGCGTATGGTCATCGGAACGGCTAGGAGTGAAGAAGTGTAACAAATATTTAAAAAAATAGTTTTGGAATAAATGGAATTTATGGTCATAGTCTCATGATGGCCAGGAAACTCAAGGATCGAAGCAGTCGTAAGCGGGGAGATTAATAGTCAAGGAAGTATATTCTGAGATAAACAGATTGGTTCGGGCGGGGGAAAAGGGCGTAATGTTCAGACGGAATCAGTGGCGATACACGAGGGTCAAAATAACAGTTTAGATCAGCTCACCTTCCACAACACACACGCACGCATACACAGTCACTCACTACACTCACACCACGACACACACACACTCACACACACACACACACTACATACACACTACACACACAGACAATATTCATATCTGTAGTGACGTATATGTTAATTGAACGTTTGACATCAAACCAGTACGACATGCACCGTTTGTCTAAAAAACATAATGGTGTCAGAGACGCATCGTGCTAGTTAGCCCTCGCTGACTAACCGCCTCCTGTGTTGAGTAATGCATGGAAGGGGGTGATAGATGGTGGGCAGGTGGAAGAAGTGAAAAATAAATTACTAGATAGAGATTAAAGGAGAGGTTAGAGAAAGAGAGAGAGAGTAAGAGAGAGGAAAGGAGAGAGAGAAAGAAGAGAGAGAAAGATGAGAGCGATAGAGAAAGAGGAGAGCGAGAGAAAGATGAGAGCAGAGAGTGGAAGTAGAGAGATGTGATATAATGGTGGTGAGACGGGAGAAATTATTTAAGATTGATGGTAAATGATGAGGATACAAGAAAAACAAATAGTTGGCAAAGATCTAGAGAATTGCTTGAAAAACGCACGCATTGAAGATAGAAGGCGCCCATTCACGCCGCTAGATCATCACAGGGGTCCTCAGTATTTTTGAAGGCTCGTCCCTAACACAACATGTACACCCTCCTCATCATTTTGGCGCGGACTGGGACCACACGATCTCTAGATTGATAACTAATTGTGTTGTGTAATGTTCACACCCAACGCTTTGGAAAAACTGTTACCAAAACAACCACTCACCCTCCCAGGCCTGCTGAAATGAGTTGTCCTACATTTAACATTGTCCCGTATCTGAGCGTGTCCTACATCTATACATGTCCCCTTAACTGTGTGACTCTACAACTATAACTTGTCAGAGATCTGAGTGACTACTTCTAAAACATGTCCCCTAAACTGAGTGACCTACATCCTAAACTCTCCTGAGTACTTGAGTGCACCTACATCTGAACATGTCCAGAACTGTGTGACCATACATCGCTGTATCATGTCCGAGATACGGATTGTGTCCCTACATCTTAAACATGTCCTGTACGTGTGACCTTCATCTTAAACAAGTGGCCTAGGAGAAACTGTGTGTCCTACATCGTCTGAACATGTCCGAGAACTGTGTGACACTACATCTGAACATGACTCCCTAACTGATCATGTGTCCTACATCTAGACCAATACAATCAAAATACAAATATGACACACATGTGTATTACTCACAAAACCTCTGCCCACACTAAATCACACAACAACGCGTTCGACATCACCCCCGCAATCACACTCACCAGCATCATACAATAACACATCATCCACACACCTTACGTATCCACACTTTTGCCCAACCGCTACCACAGTACTCCACTTCTCGATCATTTCCACTACAACACCCACATCACATACCATCAATCACACATATTATCATCATTCACCCACCAAACATCAAACATACATACATCCACACCACAGCACACCATCCACATCACTCAACCTCATCTCTCAACTTACACGTTTGATGAACTCTGGGATTAGAACGACTCGTTACATCGTTATGAGTCTACCTACTATCTCACACTCTGTGTTTAATGTTGCCATGCCCACACTTTCCCCTCATGTTGCTCTAAGTACAGGTAAAACAGGGCGGGCCATGTCATGTGACACACCCATGTATGGATGTCGTAAGACAAGGCGTGCCATGTCATGTGACATACATTTGTTGTAAGTACCGTAAGACAATTGGGCGCCATGTCTATGTGACATGCCCCATGTTGTAAGTACGGTAAGACGAGGGCGCTATGTCTTGTGACATCCATGTTGTAAGTTACGGTAAGACAACGGGCAGCCATGTCATGTAACATCCCATGTTGTTAGTACGGTAAGACAAGGGGCGCCATGTCAGTGACATCCCATATCGTTGTAAGTACAGGTAAGTACATGGCGCCATGTCTAGTGACACCCCACCCGTTGTAAGTAGGGTAAGACAAGGGCACCATGTCTTGTGACATCCCATTTTGCAGTGTTCAAAGTACGGTAAGACACATGCACCATGTCATGTGACCTGTAGACTCAGGTTATGTCATATGTAGTGTTACTTGTTAACCCAGTGTGGCTGGTCTTGGTGCCCTCCTTTGTTTAAGGATTACATTTTTGTAAGTAATGATAGAACTTGGACAACACAATTTGCTATTGGATTACGTATTACCTTTAAAAATGTGTTATTTTGCAAAAAGAAGGGTTTCTTTATTATCAGATTTGTTAAAGAAAAAAAAATCCACGAAATCCAAGTTGACGAATTATTTTTTTTAATATCAAAATTACAGGGAAGCAAAATTTACAATCTTAATATTTAAGTTTAATGTGTAGTTATATCCCCTGACATTATAAAGCTTTGACCTGGAGGATAATATCTTGGTCAATGTCGTTTACTGTTGGTTTTCCAGTTTTGTGTACTGTTGGTTTCCAGTCTTTTTGTGTACATTTTTGGTTGCCCAGTGTTGTGTACCTTTTGGTTGCCAGTGTTGTACACTTGTGGTTGCCAGGTTTGTTGTTCTTTTGGTTGCCGCAAGTGTACGCGCGCACCTTATCTTGGCGCTGGAGCTCCCATGTGGTCATCAGATCTTATTGACACATTCATCAAAACACTAGAACTCTGTCAGAGGTCATTGATTTCTGCATGGGACAGACTTTTTTAAATTGTCGTGCAACGTCTCTTTAGACGGCTATCATCTAACGTCAAACCACCGCGTTACAATCCCGTGTCATTTTAGTGGAACATCTTATGTCATTTTATAAATGCTTTTGTCGTGTCATTTAGTGACCATTATCTAATAATGTCATATAATGTTTTGTCCAGTGTCATTTTTGTGACAATTTCTAATAATGTACTTATAGATGTTTTGTCACCAGTGTCATTTAGTGACACATTATCGTCATTTAGTGACACATTATCTAATAATGTCATGTATAAATCCTTGGCTCCGTGTCATTTAGTGACACTTTTATCGTCATTTAGTGACACATTATCTAATATGTCATTTTATATGCTTTGGTCCGTGTATGTGCATATGTCTTATAATGTCATTTATGATCCTGGTCCCTGGTGTCCTTTAGTGACACATTATATATATATCGTCATTTATAATACTTTGGTCCCGTGTCATTTGTGAACTTTACGTCATTTTGTGATCATTATCTAACATGTCATCTTTATAAATCCTTTGGTCCCGTGTCATTTAGTGACACATTATCGTCATTTAGTGACTACATTATCTAATTTAGATGTCATTTATACTTACTCCTTTGGCTCCCGTGTCTTTTAGTGACATATCTTATCTTATGTCATTTATAAATCCTTTGGTCCCAGTGTCATTTAGTGACACATTTATTCTAATATGTCATTTATAAATCCTTTGGTCCCGTGTCATTTAGTGACACATTTTCGTCATTTAGTGACACTTATCGTTTTTAGTGACACATTATCTAATAATGTCATTATAAATCCTTTGGTCCCGTGTCATTTAGTGACACATTATCTAATATGTCATTTTTAAATCCTTTGGTCCGTGTCATTTAGTGACACATTATCTATAATAATGCCATTTATAAATCCTTTGGTCCCGTGTCATTTTGTGACACATTATCTAATAATGCCATTTAATAAATGCCTTAATCCCGTGTCTTTTAGTGACACATTATCTAATAATGTCATTTATAATGCTTCATATCAGTGTCATTTAGTGACACATTATTAATATTGTCATTTATAATGCTTCATTTCAGTGTCATTTAGTGACATATTTGGCTAATATTGTAATGTCATACTGATCTGTCTGCCGACACTACGAGGCAATTAAGCTAACGCTTTGATTGTGTTTTACACGGAGGGTGGTCAAAACTATAAACACATGATTATAAGATGCTGAAGCGTTGAAGATAACTCTCTTGTGTTTAATTTGGCATGAAGGTCAAATCTATGACCTAAGACATTGACGGGGTGAAGGACCAAGCTTATAAACCAAAGTTTTGAAGGTGATAAAGGTCAAAGCTATAAATCACAAATATAGAGCTGATTTGGGGTAGAGGTATAAACCAAGATATAAAGGTGTTGATGCTCAAGCTATAATTCCCACGAATTAAATATGTTGAGGCCTCATTGCGATAAAGCAATGAATTAAGGTTGTTGAATGTCAAAGCTATAAAGCACTCGATTGTACAACCAGATGAATGTTGCATCGATTATGTTATCCATCTCAGGCTGCAGGTTATTGTGGAACATCTTGTTTACTTCGTGTTTAACTCTGGTCGCCATGTCTTCATTGTCCCGTTAGTACTGATGGGGGGGTGGCTTTATGTTTGTGTGTGCCTACAACCTCACGGTCACAGCTGTCATGTTACACCACGGTCACAGCTGTCATGTTATACCACGGTCACAGCTGTCATGTTACACACGGTCTCACGGTCACTGCTGTCATGTTATCACAACGGCCCACGCTGTTTGTTTCTCTCTCGGCCTCTCGGTCCAGCTGTCACCAGGTTATACCTCGGCCACAGCGGTCAGGTTCACCACGGCCTCACGGCACACAGCTGTCTTGTTTCCACCACGCCTCACGCACACAGCATGTCATGTTACTCCACGGCCTCACGCACCACATGCGCTGTTATGTTACACCACGGTCCTCGCGTGCCGTCTAGATTACTCCACGGCCAGTACGGCCATCTTAGATGTCATATTTGTTTCCAGTATAAAGGTTTCAGTGGTAGCAATGGCAGTGATCGTGCTTGAATTTTTATCCCTCACCTTTGATGTCACGTATAAATAAATGTCTGTTTTGTGTTGGATTAAGAGAAAGCTATTTATTTAGAGCCTTGCTTCCAACTTGGGGCGCGCCGACCCCACTAAAAAAAAGGGGGGTCGCGATAGTTTTCTGCGTCGCCAACGTGTACATTCTAGCTTTTATTCTCTAGCAATGCAATTTTGCTATGTAATTCGATCCTCGTCACATATATATACATTTAACACAGAATGCTCACCAGAGAAGTTATAAACCTTATTGTAATTGACTTTTTCTATTGCTTGCGTGGCGCTCGCGCGTGGTAAACATTGCTTGTATAAAAAAGGGGTCACCACCTGAAAAAGGTTGGGTGCCTTGATTTAGAGCAGCGGGTTGGTTGTGGTAAACCATGGCTCGCGAGCACACGTGTGGCTCTCATTGATGGCTGCATCTCGCTCTCCGATACATAATGTTCGATTATATAATAATATAGTTTATTTCAGACTCCATTGATATATACATATTAATTGCATATTTAATAAAAAACAGCTAACGATGTTATTAAAAAGAATTGTGAGACTATAACTATTGTCACTGTTAGTGTGGAAATTACACTCAAAATGCACACATTTACTAGAATTTTTAGTTTTATATACATTCAATGTGTATGGCTCTCACAGAATTACTTTCAAATATGTGGTGTTTATGGCTCTCACAGGACAAAAAGTTTCCCGACCCCTGATTTAGAGAGTTAGAACTGTATGCTTGATGGCGAATGTATAATGTAACGGGATGTTTCAAGGAGGGAGTTAGGTGCTGACACGGGATTGTAATAAAACTGTAAATTGTGTATTAGAGTCTTACCGTGAATAGATTTTACCTCGTCATGCGTAGAGGGGGTGCGTTTAGGAGACGAGAATTGTTTATAATTGTCGACTGTCCTTAAGAACCTGTCGTGTCAAGTCAAGCACGTGCTTCTCGTTCGCCTGCGTTGAAGCTGTCGTGGGAGTGTCATATCCTGATCTATGCTACCTATGTTAAGTAGGCACAGCGCACGCGTAACTCAACATAGAAACGACCAACAGACTCAGACACACACAAATCCTCACTTACCTAGTGGTCAGCTCAGCAAACAATCCAGCGTGCGCATACAAGCCGATAACTGCGCTCCACACTGGACGCTGGTCAAGTGGTCCACGAGGGTCGGACATAGTGAAATAAATGGTAACCAGTAGTGAGTACTCCACAAACAACGCACGGGGATTACAGTGAGCTTAACGCGACAGTGTCTCCCTCCTCGGGGCAGCCGATATATTAAAGCCCTCGCCGTACACCCGAGACGTGCGCGCGCCTAGCTCGTGATTCAAGCGCGCGCGGCAAGCTCCCGGATCCGAGAGGCTGTCGGCAGACGAAACGTTCTGAATGAGAAGGGTGCGGTGGCAAATTTAAGAATGTGGTGGAGAAGAGTGGGGGGGAGGGCGCCAGGTACTCGGAGGGTGAAGTCGGGATGAAAGATCTTTGGGGCGGTCGCGAGCACTAAAATGAATTTTGTTCTTTTGATTTCTAAAATATGAGGACGAAACAAAAGTCAGGCATGAAATGGGTGACGTCAACACAATGATGTGGTACGGCCATTGGAGGTCGCATGTTTATATGTCAGAGTTTTAGGTCACTGGTTTAATAAAGAACCAAAGAAGAAATGTCTGCAATAAAAAAAAATCACGTAGACTTGAACTTTGATAACAGAGAAGAAGAAAAAAAATGTGTGGAAACTCGAGAAAGGGAAAATGGGACTATTATTGGAATTCTTCAAAGGTTTTTAAGTCATTATTTTTTAATGAACAATCTTTAACACGATCTATAGTATAAAGAGTGAGCACTGTCAGCTGTCCCCTACCCTGTCTCCTTAACTGGGCAGCGTCTGCTAGCAGAAGAGTCGACTCTATTGATATAACATTGTTGGTATGACTTTATTCTTATAAATTTATTGGTATCTAACTTTACTGGTATAACTTTATTAATCGATATTACATTATTAGTATAACTTTATTAGTATAACTATATAAAGTTATACTTTATTGGTATAACTTTATTGGTATAACTATATTGGTATTGTTGTATTGATATAACTTTATTGATATATTGACATTTGAAAATGTTATCTTCTTCTCAGTAAACTTATATAAACAAAGTTTTCACTTACAACAAATTAATTTTGATTTTTAAAAACAGAAGAGATCTGCAGTTAGGCGAGATCTGCAGATAGTCCTCCATGTTGACACTTGACGTTCAATCAAAAGTGGCGTTGCGGGAATAAAATAAATTCCCTCTTTGTCGATCCCTCACCCACAAAACACGCGCGCACACACACACACACACATACACGCGCGCGCGCCACACACACACATACACACAAATACATCAAATACACACACACTATACACACTAAACACACACACGCGTCAACACTCACACAGTATTAGGACCTGCACTCAGTTAATCGTTGTCAGCAGATGAACTAGAGGCAGAGGAGTAATATATTTCGTGTTCACACTAAGATTGGATTGTGTAGATATTTACAAATATTGGGTGCGATGATCAAATTCAAGTTGGGGCGTCTACCAAACTGATATAACACCAATCGGTGCGCAAAAACAAACGATCAAATCCCAATGGGTGCACAAAACAAACGATCAATCCCAATGGGTGCACAAAACAAACGATCAAATCCCAATGGGTGCACAAAACAAACGATCAAATCCCAATGGGTGCACAAAACAACGATCAAATCAAAATGGGTGCACAAAGCAAACGATCAAATCCCAATGGTGTGCACAAAGCAAACGATCAAATCCAATGGGTGCACAAAACAAACGATCAAATCAAAATTGATGCACAAATTCAAACATCAAATCAAAATTGATGCACAAAACAAACGATCAAATCCCAATTTGTGCCAATGCCCTAAGGAGACCAGGATTATCAATTCGACCAGACGTGGCCCTCGGGTTCCAGATGAGTCTGCCTGGACGCGGCCAGGTGATCGAGATATCAAATGATCCTGCCTGTAGCGAGGTATGTCATTTTAATCTGCCTGAAGGTCACTTCGATGGTAGGCGAGGTTTATTTTAGGCTCAAAACACCAGAAAAGCCAGAGTGAGATTGGCCGAAACAAAACCAATAATTTTATATTTATATATGAGATTCGTCTGTGGGAGGTTCGCCTGTCGGGAAAGATAGAACTTATGTTTAGATATTTACGTGCACAGGAGTCTATCTGGTCTTATCTATTAAAGGCGCTCCTTCTATACAGAAGATATTGCATCCAATGCTTATACATGGTTTTTGTCTACAGTTTTGCATATTTATTAGAGTTTTCAAATGTTGACTGTATGTTTTTTTATTCTGGTTTTCTAAGGCAACCCCTTCCACGCCCGAATAACAGACAGGAAGAATTATAATTTGAATTGTTTTCTCTTTCATATATGTTATAAGAAAAGTGTTTTTATCTTTATGTCTATCCGAGGGTTCAATTAGATTATCTTTTGTGTTGTATTTCCTAGTTAGAATTAATTCCCTGATGTATTATTACTATGTTTGTCTTTGTTCTTCTATCCCCTAGTGATTCAGGGTTTATATGATTTAACTACCGGCGTTACTCTTGAATATTTCTCCAGTAATGAATCTGGCAGCTTTTTTGTTTATTTATTTTTTTCTATTTTATCTATGTTTTCTTTGGTGGATGTGTCCCATACAGAATATACATATTCTAGTGCTGGTCATACCAAAGCAAGGTACCATTTCCGTGTTATGTTCTTATTACATTTGTAAAAGTTTCTATTTATAAATGGTGAGGTTTTGATGAATTTCAATTAGATGTACTTCATGAACAAGGGACTCCGTGTTAATTTCTCATTTATTATTATTCCTATCATTTTTTAAAATTCATCTTTAGTTTGGATTAGTTGTTTTCGATGAATGAAATATGTTGAATGTATGTGTTTCTTTTTCTTTGATACGCAGTTGAAATTTTTCTGGATGGAAAGACATACGGCATTAAGTTTCACATTTTTAAAAATTCCTCTTGGTCTTTTTGATATTTTGTTCTGTTTTATTTGTTTAATCATCAGCAAATGACATGTAATAATTACTGCTTCTAAATCAGCTGCAATAACGGTTTGCTCAAGAGTACCACACCTAGGCCCATTACTGTTCCTAATTTTACATAAATGATTTACCCAACAATTTACATAAATGATTTACCCAACAATTTACATAAATAATTTACCCAACAATTTACAGAAATGATTTACCCAACAATTTACATAAATGATTTACCCAACAATTTACATAAATGATTTACCCAACAATTTACATAAATAATTTACCCAACAATTTACAGAAATGATTTACCCAACAATTTACATAAATGATTTACCCAACAATTTACATAAATGATTTACCCAACAATTTACATAAATGATTTACCCAACAATTTACATAAATGATTTACCCAACAATTTACATAAATGATTTACCCAACAAATTCGTGACTTAATTTCTTCACGCATGATTACTCACAACGAGACATGAACTTTTCAATCATGAGCTCTCCACATGCCAACCAATCTCCACATGCCAACCAATCTCCAAATGCCAACCCATCTCCACATGCCAACCAATCTCCACATGCCAACCAATCTCCACATGCCAACCAATCTCGTCATGCCAACCAATCTCCACATGCCAACCAATCTCCAAATGCAAACCAATCTCGTCATGCCAACCAATCTCCACATGCCAACCAATCTCGTCATGCCAACCAATCTCCACATGCCAACCAATCTCGTCATGCCAACCAATCTCCACATGCCAAACAATCTCCACCTGCCAACCAATCTCATCATGCCAACCATCTCGTCATGGCAACCAATCTCCACATGCCAACCAATCTCCACATGCCAACCAATCTCCACATGCCAACCCAATCACCACATGCCAACCAATCACCACATACCAACCACCCTCCACATGCCAACCAATCTCGTCATGCCAACCAATCTCAACATGCCAACCAATCTCCACATGCCAACCAATCTCCACATACCAACCAATCACCACATGCCAACCAATCTCGTCATGCAAACCAATCTCGTCATGCCAACCAGTCTCCACATGCCAACCAATCTCCACATGCCAACCAGTCTCCACATGCCAACCAATCTCCACATGCAAACCAGTCTCCACATGCCAACCAATCTCAACATATCAACCACCCTCCACATGCCAGCCAATCTCGTCATGCCAACCAATCTCCACTTACCAACCACCCTCCACATGCCAACCAATCTCGTCATGCCAACCAATCTCCACATGCCAACCACTCTCCACATGCCAACCAGTCTCCACATGCGAACCAATCTCCACATGCAAACCAGTCTCCACATGCCAACCAATCTTGTCATGCCAACCAATATCGTCATGCCAACCAATCTTGCCATGCCAACCAATCTCCACATGCCAACCAATCTCCACATGCCAACCACTCTCGTCATGCCAACCAATCTCCACATACCAACCACCGGCCACATGCCAACCAATCTCGTCATGCAAACCAATCTCCACATGCCAACCACTCTTCAGATGCCAACCAATCTCCACATACCAACCACTCTCCAGATGCCAACCAATCTCCACATACCAACCACCCTCCATATGCCAACAATCTCGTCATGCCAACCAATCTCCACATGCCAACCACTCTCCACATGCCACCCAGTTTCCACATGCGAACCAATCTCCACATGCCAACCAGTCTCCACATGCCAACCAATATCGTCATGCCAACCAATCTTGTCATGCCAACAAATCTCCACATGCCAACCAATCTCCACATGCCAACCAATCTTGTCATGCCAACCAATCTCGTCATGCCAACCAATCTCCACATGCCAACCAGTCTCCGTATGCCAACCAATGTCCACATGCCAACCAATCTCCACATGCCAACCAATCTCCACATGCCAACCAGTCTCCACATGCCAAGCAGTCTCCACATGCCAACCAGTCTCCACATGCCAACCAGTCTCCACATGCCAACCAGTCTCCACATGCCAACCAATCTCCACATGCCAACCAGTCTCCACATACCAACCAGTCTCCACATGCCAATCAATCTCCACATGCCAACCAATCTCCGAATACCAACCAATCTCCACATGCCAACCAGTCTCCACATGCCAACCAGTCTCCACATGCCAACCAGTCTCCACATGCCAACCAATCTCCACATGCCAACCAGTCTCCACATGCCAACCAGTCTCCACATGCCAACCAATCTCCACATGCCAACCAATCTCCACATACCAACCACTCTCAACCCCCTCCCCTTCCCTGCAACTGTCCACCCCCTCCCGGACATCACACAGAAGCCCATGTTGTTTCCTGTAAAATTTATGACCAGCATTGCCTATCGATTTCAAATTTCACGGTTAAAATTGCCTATTGATTGCCTATTTCACGGCTTGCTACCGGTGTTGCTACTTTACGGGGGTCGGAACGAATTATGGCTCAACCGACACGACGGAAGCGGAAGTTAAAATGCCGTGAGATTTCGTCACGTGAGCTGTTCTAGCCTTAGATATATTGTGACGTCAACTAAACCCGTGACGTCACGACCACTGCTCCTTTTGTGGTGAACTCCGAGCAGAAGACAGAAAGAAGACAGCCACTGGTCTAAAACCCTGTGTCTAAGTCTAACTCGGTGTCATTGTGTGGTATTGAGTAAACAGACGAAGTTTAACTCTAGGAGTTTAAGTTGAAGTTTTATCCAAAGTCGTTGGGAAAACGTTTCTGTGGCAATGAATGTGTAAGTGGTCTCAAAACAATCTTGATGCAGACAAACACAATCTTATACAGATAAGCCCAGTCTTATACAGACAAGCCCAATCATTATACAGACAAGCCCAATCATTATACAGACAAGACCAATCATTTTACAGACAAGACCAATCATTATATATTTTATCAATTGCGTTGGTTTTTAGGAAATTTAGGTGATAGATTAGAAGTGTTAATTTCTTTTAAACTCTTTTGAAATATAATTTACATTACTGTGAGACATATTATTATTTATTTGTGTTACTAAAACAAATTTTATTTAGTAATTTAAATTTATATTTACATAATGTTAAATGCAAATAAAAAATACATTTTAAGTATTGCATTTATCTATACTTACAGAAACTATGAAATTAATATATTAAGATTAATCTATATGTATCTTTAACAATTTCGTACCGAGATCTTTTCTTTTCATATAGTTTCTCTAATTATGTAAGTGGCAAGCCGCTTGACTTCGATTCCTATAATTAGGGATACAATGAAGTGTAAGATTTAGTACCTATTGGATAACACTAAATAAATTAAAATAATTTTGATGCTATATTTCGATTTTAATATCTTTCATAAGATTAGTATTTTGAACATAGAAAAAATCAACATAATTAAAATTGACTGTGTTACTCACATAATCACAGAGACAATCATTGACTGTTATTATCATTTTTTTCCATTGATAAAAAAGAGGCCCAACATTTGACACCTTTTTTTCCGAAGCATAATTTTTAGAAAACTAATTATAGTTCCATCCCCTGGCGATGAAGAACATAGTTTAAACTAGGTGAAGTAAAGAAGTTACCGCCCACGACAATCAAGACCAGTGAAGACAAGTGATTTTACCACGTTTTTATTAACTCGCTTTCGTTCCTGTGGCATTGTTTGTGTGTCTGACCAAGATTTTTCAAATCTGCCAACGTAAAATTTAACCACTTCTGATGGTCCTAGAGATCTCTAAATTATACCACAGATAGATCTTGGATAACAATGCATTGTATCAAAATTTCAGGGTGTTTGGTATAAAAATTAAAGATTTCTAATTTAGAAGGCAAAAGAGAGATCTATAAGTGAGAGAATGAGTGAACCGCATATGTTAAACCCCATGAACCCCCGCCTCACGTTTTTAGTCATATTAAATCGAAGTATTTGAACATATAATTATAAGTTTTAAATTATTTTCTTCTTTTTAGTCCACTTATAAAAACGTGGTTTTTAAAAATCATTTTTTTACCTTTATTTTTTTTTAAAATTGTTGGATGATAGGTAGCATATAATTCATGACACATGTTTTAGGGCTATAGGCTATGTGGAAGTTCATGTCGCTACCACGTCTGTACAGGGTAAATAGTGCTCCGGTCATTGGTGCAGTGGAAAAACTCCTGCTGGTCCGCCATACTAAAAAGTTTGTGAAGCACTGAAAAAGACTACAGATGTTTGCATGAGATCACCTGCAGGTGTTTTTATAGCTTACCTGTCCGTGGCTATACCAGATAGTCTACCTGTGTGTGTGGCTGTATCAGATAGCCTACCTGTGTGTGGGCTTATCAGATAGCCTTCATGTGTGTGGCTATACCAGCTAACCTACCTGTGTGTGGCTGTATCCGATAGCTTACCTGTGTGTGGCTGTACCAGATAGCCTACCTGTGTGTGGACTTATCAGATAGCCTTCATGTGTGTGGCTGTATCCGATAGCCTACCTGTGTGTGGCTGTATCCGATAGCCTACCTGTGTGTGGCTGTATCCGATAGCCTACCTGTGTGTGGCTGTATCCGATAGCCTACCTGTGTGTGGCTGTACCAGATAGCCTACCTGTGTTTTGCTGTACCAGATAGCCTTACGTTGTGTAGCTGTATCAAACAGTCTACCTGTGTGTGGCTGATGTATTTTAATGATCCTCAAAGATTCATTCCACATATTCTAAGAGCCAAGAGATGGTCATTGGTTGATTCCATAGTTAAATAAATAGAAGTTTAAAAAAAGATTTTTATAATCCACGTTTTTATAAGCGGACTAAAAAGAAGAAAATAAGTTAAAACGTATTAGTTCAAGTACTCTGATTTAATATGACTAAAAACGTGGGGTTGGTGCTTATGAGGTTTAACATATGCGGTTCACTCATTCTATCACTTCTAGATCTTTCTTTTTCCTTCTAAATTAGACATCTTTAATTTTTATACGAAACACCCACACCACGTTTTTAGCCATATTAAATATAAGTACTTATTTTCTTCTTTTTAGTCCGCTTATAAAAACGTGTTTTTTAAAAATCTTTTTTTTTACTTCTTTTTATTTCATTCTTTTTAGTCCACTTATAACAACCTGGTTTTTAAAAATATTTTTTTATCGCTATTTATTTTACCAAACACCTCACAAGCGCCCGCCTAACGTTTTAAAAACATCTT
This sequence comes from Ampullaceana balthica, assembly GCA_944989445.1. Lineage (NCBI taxonomy): Eukaryota > Metazoa > Mollusca > Gastropoda > Lymnaeidae > Ampullaceana > Ampullaceana balthica. The sequence goes on from CALYLW010001128.1 coordinate 40,579, forward strand.
GATGTGGTCACGGGGCGAACTCACAGATGTCAACAAAAGCCGACGGTACAGATGCTTTTATATAGACTATAGATAAACTTAAAAGTTCAATAATTTAATAACGGTACATTCGATCGATCTGAAATTTTGATACAATGCATTGTCATCCAAGATCTTTCTGTGGTAAAAATTTTCAGATCCCTAGGACCATCAGAAGTGGTTCAATTTTACGTTGGCAGATTTGAAAAAATCTTGGACAAACCAACAATGCCACAGGAACGAAAGCGAGTTAATAAAACGTGGTTAAAAACGTGGTAATATAACAAACCCGTGAAACAAAGTTTTTGACTATAAATCCCTTATATATGAGTCATAACTAACAGTATTAATTACTTTCAAACGCGACAAACATTTACAGACTGAATATGTCTTAACTCAACTTTGCTTCATAACCCTGAGAGGGGAAAAGTCTGGTCACCGATTCGCTTGACCGAGCTCAGCGCGACACGTAAAATGTAAACAAAAGCACCCCGGTACTTCGATGGGTCGCCTCAACGCGTCAACTCAAACTTTCACGTGGAAAAAAAACAATAACAAACAGTGAATTTGAATTACATGCGTTATATAAGGATAAACTAAAAATGCATTATTTAATTACGGTACGTTTGATCGATCTGAAATTTTGACACGATGCATTGTTAGGTGAGACAAAAGCAGGTGTGCCAAATTTCAGCTCGATCGGATCACGGGAAGTGGGTCTTTTTTTAATTTTGTTTTTCCGCCCGCCCAAGACAGAGAGAGATGATGAGACGGCGGTGAAGTTAATATAAGGGATTTAAAAAATAATCAACTAATGAGTTGATGTACTTCCACAAAAACCTCTAGTAATGACGTCATGACACCGCTCAAAATGTTTTCCCGTTTCAAACACCGCGACTACTATGCAGTGAACACAAACCAGGCATAGTCATGTCTTTACCTGACCACCGGTTCCTTAGCTGACATGTCCACCGACGGAGAGTTTAATGACGAGGGTTTATGCGAGTACACGATGCGGCACCTGACAGAAAAGATGGGATGTGTGCCGCTGTGGGTTGGTGTAGTGGAGAAATTAGGTTGTTGTTGGGGAAGTGTGTTCATGGCGTACGGCAATTACAACTGAGATTGTGGTTTCCGTTCTCATCTAACATATCCCAAATCTCATCTAACATATCCCAAATCGCATCTAACCTATCCCAAATCTCATCTACAACAATCACGCATTTTAAAATCCTTTATATTAACTCGTGGTGTCTGGTTGCTTGATTGCTTGCTTGATTTCTTGTCGCCAAAAGTTTGGATCGATTTTATAACCCACTTCCTCGTAAGCTAGCGAGCTGAAATTTAGCAGGCAGTTTGGTGGCGATGATAAAAACTATGTATCAAAATTTCAGATCGATCGCATATACCGTAATTGAATTATTGATTTTATAGATTATTTTATTTATCTCTTTTTTCTCTATGTATCATGTTATTTTTTGAGATAGAGCGTCGCGGTGCGTATTATATTAAACGACCTTTCTGTCGCGCAATAAGGTGCGTATTTTATTGACAACACTTTTTATAAAAATATTCCTGATCGGTGCGCATTATATTAAACATGTTTTACGACACAACTGCAATTTTGTATTTTTGGATGGTGTTGCGCTGCGTATTATAATGAACATTCTTTTAGTTACGTCTCGTACACAAAGGATTTAAAGTCAAAAACTTGGTTTTTTTACTTTAAAAAAAAATTAAAGTTAATTATTGGTTTATTCGACTTTATCGCATTATGTCTGATTTATCCTTATATCTAGAATGGCCAAGACAGTTTTTTATTATTATTTTTAAAAAATAAGATTTCTTGATTTATTTCAAGGTTTGTATCCTTTACACTCCTGGTTAGGTTAGTCTGAGCATGTATGGAATGTTTGTAGGGGAGTGAATTGATTTCAGGTCTCTAATATCGGGGGACAATGATGTTGGGGGGAGAGGGGGGGCTCAATAATGGGGGGTCTGTTATGGTGTCCCCGGCAATAAAACACCCATCATGTTACTACTGCCGGCCCCCGTTCCGCTCCCCAACTCTTCAGTTCTTCGTGCTCTCCAAATCTCCCCCCTCCCCCGCACCTGGCGAATAGAGAATTCACAGCAGATCTGGTGTGCACTGCTCTCCGGGAAGACTTAAATCTATCAACTCTACAAATGGTCTTTGTTTTAGAGAACAATAAAACAATTAAGATAAAGCTGCGGAGGACCAGATCGTTTAAATCCCACCCACTTCTCATTATCTTGATCCTAATTGGTCTGGCGATTGGCAATGACGTCATATTGACAACAGACAAATATCGATTGTTGTTCATTCCCTATAACCTCAATAGCATAATATTCCATAGTCTTGCTGGCATATTACCTCTTAATCTTGCTTGCATATTACCACATAATCCGACTGGCATATTACCACATAATCCGACTGGCATATTACCCCATAATCTTGCCGGCATTTAAACCATAATCTTGCTGGCACATTACTCCATAATCTTTCTTGGCCTTATACCCCACAATCTTGCTGGAATAATATTATTAAATCGTAACCCTTAAATAACCTGGCATATTACCCATTAACAATCTCAGCTGTTGTCAGGGGTATGAGAATCACTGTGATTGAATGCTTGGTGACTGCAGTGAACACTAGTCACGGGTACGATGTTTTAGTGAACTGTTGGTTACATGCGTGTGTGGGCAGAGGACACGCGAGAGGTCAGAGAGACCATGTGTGCAGTTCAGACCGGTCGGGCGAGATGATCAGCTGTAGAGTTGCAGTAGTAGGGGTGGAGATTTTAACGTCGCCCAAGTCGGTTGGTTTTGGACCGAGGGGACTTAAGGAGTTTTTTTGTTTATGAAGATGTGAAGTTGATACTCGAGCATGTGCCCGGGAGCGAAGGCGTCGGACCGAGGGCAATGCTTGTGAATTAAACTATAGTGTCGAGTTGTGATTAAATCCAGTTGAATAAAGAGATATTTGATGGCCAGGCAGGACAGCCAGTTTGTGTAAAGTAGAAAAAACATTGAATTGTTTACATAGACTTGTGTAGGACGCAATAATCTTTTGTATAGAAGGAGCGTTGGTAACAGATAAGATAAGATAAGATAAAATTAATAATAGAGAGGATCAATTTGATATTTGATACCCAAAAGATTTATTATATTAAAATTAAACACAATTTATATTTTGTCTCTTCTTCCCAATTAGATGATGGAAACATTCATAAATGAAACCGAAGCTTCATCAGCGAAACGGATTCGTTGTAGCCTCACTTGAAAATACAACTCTTGGCATAAGTATATTCAAATCGGCTTTGTATGTGCGGATGACGCTGGTATCACAACACCTCACGTTGTTAATGGCAGCGATGTTCTATCGAATGTTCTCAACATATTTTAAGACGAAGTGAAGACAATAGTAAATGAGCAATAAGCAATCAATGCTTAAGTTTGTTCTTTTTAAAATTGTATCCAAATTTACATAAATGATACAATTATATTTTCAACTTAATGGCTGTACAAATAGTACTAATAGGTTCTATATTTTGTCAGTGAGAAAGAAAAGTATATCTAAACTATCTTAAAATAAAGTTTCACTTAATCTGGCCCGCGGCTTATCATACGCCGCAGAATTGCTCATAGATAGTTCAAAGAAAGGGGGAAAAGAACGGGCACAAACAGCAGCACGAAGAAATCAGAAGAACGCGAGTGGGCGTGGTTCAAAGAAGAGAGCAATGAGACACACCTACATGCACTAAAAAAGCACAATAAAAACAAACAAATAAACACACAAAGAAAAAAAAGTACATAAATAAAAAGAAAGGGAGATGCTGAGATGATTGCACAGCAATCATACACTAACACGCGTCTTCTTCTTTCTTCAACTTCCTCTCCTTCTATATAGCGCGTCTCAGTCCGGCGTGGTGTGGGTGTGCACACTACTATATATGTATATATATATATATATATATATATATATATATATATATATATATATATATATATATATATATATATAATTATATATATATAGGCTGCGCCTTGCTTGCTCTAATTTCTGGTGAATCTTATATCAGTTGCTGTTTGTATTTTTGTAACTTTGCATGTTTCACTTGTCGACTGTAAGTTCCACAATCACGGAAAAACCAAATGACGGACGGGGACCAAATTTGGCAGGACTGTTCATTTTAACCTGCAGATGGTTTACGTATATTATTATTTTTTGTAATTGTCCCTTTTGCCCGAAAGCCATCAATTAAAAGATCAGAAAATGTTGAGACAAATAGATAAATATTCAATCTCATTTCCATATTGAACAGCTTCATGCGGACATTCAAAACGAGTTCATTTTGGTACTGTATTTGTTTTCCAATACTTTATTTTGAGCGGTGCGCTTTCAAAAATCTTTTATTGTCAAATTACGGTGCGCAAATTTTCGGTTCGTATCTTAAATTGAGCTGAGTGGTATAAAGCCTTTTTTACGGGTCCTATTTTTAAAAAATGGTTGGTAATAGATAAATCTGATAAATAACTTGGAGGGAAAAAATGTAATAACCAGCTACTAATACTGGGGAAAAGGGTCAGCTCACTCCCGCTACAAAGTGCGATTATGTTTCTTGTTATATATATGGATAGATTGTAAACATCCAATGTGCATTACAATTCATTTGCCCGTAAACGCTGCACCACAATGCACCGGTACAAATATATTTTATCAATTGCGTTGGTTTTTAGGAAATTTAGGTGTGTTAATTTCGTTTAAGCTCTTTTGAAATATAATTTACATTACTGTGAGACATATTATTATTTACTTGTATTACTAAAAAATTATATTTAGTAACTTAAACATACATTTACAAAATGTTAAATTCAAATAAAAAATAAATTTTAAGTATTAAATTTATGGATACTTGCAGAAACTGTGATATTAATATATTAAGATTAATATATTTGTATCAGTAACTAATTCTTCTATTATTGATCTGTCTCTTTGGTGGTTTTACAATCTCGTAAGTGGCACGCCACTTGACTTCCATTCCTATAATTAGGAATACAATGAAATGTAAGATTTTAGTACCTATCGGTTAACACTAATTTAAAAAAAATAATTTTGATGATATATTTCGATTTCTAAAGTTTCATATGATTAGTAATTTGAACGTAGAAAACATCAACAGAATTAAAATTGACTTTGTTACTCACAATAATCATAGAGACAATCTTTGACTATTATTATCTTTTTTTTTCATTGATAAAAATGAGGCCCAACATTTGACACCTTTTTTCCCGTCTGTACAGGGTAAATAGTGCTCCGGTCATTCATGCAATGGAAAAACTCCTGCCGGTCCGCCATACTAAAAAGTTTGTGAAGCACTGAAAAAGACTACAGATGTTTGCATGAGATCACATGAAGGTGTTTTTATAGCTTACCTGTCCGTGGCTATACCAGATAGCCTACCTGTCTGTGTGGCTGTATCAGATAGCCTACCTGTGTGTGGGCTTATCAGATAGCCTTCATGTGTGTGGCTGTACCAGATAGCCTACCTGTGTGTGGCTGTACCAGATAGCCTACCTGTGTTTGGCTGTACCAGATAGCCTACCTGTGTTTGGCTGTACCAGATAGCCTACCTGTGTTTGGCTGTATCAGATAGCCTAGCTTTGTGTAGCTGTATCAAACAGTCTACCTGTGTGTGGCTGATGTATTTTAATGATCCTCAAAGATTCATTCCACATATTCTAAGAGCCAAGAGATGGTCTTTGGTTGATTCCATAGTTAAATAAAACAAACCCGTAAAAACAAAGTTTTTGACTATAAATCTCTTATATATGAGACATAACTAACAGTATTGATTATTTTCAAACATTTACAGACTGAATCTGTCTTAACTCAAGTTTGCTTCATAACCCTAGGGGGGGAGGGGTGGGTGGGAGGGGGAGAGGGGAAAAGTCTGGTCACCGATTCGCTTGACCGAGCTCAGAGTGACACGTAAAATGTAAACAAAAGCGCACCGTCGCTTCGTTGGGTCGCCTCAATGCGTCAGCTCAAACTTTCACGTGGCAAAAAAACAATAACAAACCGTGAATTTAAATTACATACCTCATATAAGGATAAACTAAAAATGCATTAATTTAATTACGGTACGTTCGATCGATCTGAAATTTTGATACGATGCATTGTTAGGTTAGACGGGTCCGTGTACAAATTTCAGTTCGATCGGATCATGGGAAGTGGGTCATTTTTGACTTCTGTTTTTCCGCCCGCCCAAGACAGAGAGAGACGCCGGTGAAGTTAATATAAGGGATTTAATAAAACAAACCCGTAAAAACAAAGTTTTTGACTATAAATCCCTTATATATAAGACATAACTAACAGTATTGATTATTTTCAAACGCTACAAACATTGACAGACTGACACCGAGTGATGTCCCTTGTCTTTAATAGATGGGGGTGAGACGTGAGGGGGTGTCGGCACGACGGTCGGCGTCAACTCAAACTCACGTGGAAGTGGAAGAAAAAAACAATAACAAACCGTGAATTTGAATTACATACCTCATATAAGGATAAACTAAAAATGCATTAATTTAATTACGGTACGTTCGAGCGATCTGAAATTTTGATACGATGCATTGTTATGTTAGATGGGTCCGTGTGCCAAATTTCAGCTCGATCGAATCACTGGAAGTGGGTCATTTTCGACTTTTGTTTTTCCGCCCGCCCATGACAGACAGAGAGAGAGACAGAGAGAGACGCCGGTGAAGTTAATATAAGGGATTTAATAATAGACTGATGAGTTGATGAACTTCCACAAAAACCTCTAGTAATGACGTCATGACACAGCTCAAAAGGTTTTCCCGTTTCAAACACCGCGACTACTATGCAGTGAACACAAACCAGGCATAGTCATGTCTTTACCTGACCACCGGTTCCTTAGCTGACCTGTCCACCGACGGAGAGTTTAATGACGAGGGTGTATGCGAGTACACGATGCGGCACCCGAGAGACAAGATGGGATGTGTGCCGCTGTGGGTTGGTGTAGTGGAGAAATTAGGTTGTTGTTGGGGAAGTGTGTTCATGGCGTACGGCAATTACAACTGAGATTGTGCTTTCTCATCTAACCTATCCCAAATCTCATCTAACCTATCCCAAATCTCATCTAACATATCCCAAATCGCATCTAACATATCCCAAATCGCATCTAACCTATCCCAAATCTCATCCACAACAATCACGCATTTTTAAATCCTTTACTGGTGGTGACTGTTAGTTTGAGCCCTTGTTTGCTTGTCGTCAAAACTTTGGATCGATTTTTAACTCACTTCCTCGTAAGCTAGCGAGCCTAAATGTTGCAGGCAGTTTTGTTCCGATGATAAAAACGATGTTTCAAAATTTCAGATCAATCCAATTAAATTATTGAAGTTTTAGATTATTTTATTTATCTCTATTTATCATGTTAAATTTTTTAGATAGAGTGTCGCGATGCGTATTATATTGAACGACCTTTCCTGTCGGGCAATAAGGTGCATATTTTATTGACAACACTGTTTATAAACATATTCCTGATCGGTGCGCATTATATTAAACACGTTTTAGGAGACATAACTACAATTTTGTATTTTTGGATGGTCTTGCGCTGCGTATTATAATGAACATTCTTTTAGTTATGTCTCGTACATAAAGGATTTATAGTAAAAAACTTGGTTTTTTACCGGGTTTTAAAAATTTTATTTGATAAACGTATCTTAAGTGCGCAGTAATGTCATTATATATTTAAGTTAGAAAATGAATGTTTAACATTGAATGAATTGATAACTATGTGTGTTACTATTTGTATATGAAGAGCTGTGAGTCCATCTGCTTGCTGGGGTACTGCGCTAAATAAATTATCTAGCTACTAGTGTATTACCCGTCAAAAATGACGGAAATTTTCAAAATAAATACATTTCAGCTGAAATCTATTTATTTTTAAAAAAATACTCATCAGAATAAAAAAAATATTGTAATACAGAACTTTCATTTATTTTTATTTTATTCATTTATTTTCATATTGCACAATTTTATGTGGAACGTTCGAAAATAGTTATTTTTGGTGCAGTAATTTGGTGCGCTGCTTTCTAAAATTAGTAGCGTCACGGACAGGACAGACGGGACGTGACATACATTGCAAATTATGTATGTTGAGTATCATCTAACCTATCATAAATCTCATCGACCTTATTCCATATGTCACATATCTATCCCATCCCAAGTGAACGACGTACACATTTTCAAAACATTGACTAAATCCTTGTACACATGTCCAAACTAGTATGTAGGCTTAGATCTCAGATTTCTCACAGATCTAGACAGCATTAGCTTTATTTAGATTCAGCTTTTAATCAACCTCGTTGTGCCTTTCTTAAGGAGATCTTTTATTTAAATGATCATCACCGTTCGCGTTATTGATCCCAGATTGGAACTTTTTTTTGTGGCGGTGTTATTTTCACAGCTATCGCTGATTGCACGCCGAATGAGTGTTTGCAAAGCCCCTGCAATTAGTGAACTGTTTTTGATGATGAAACTTGCGAAGCATCGAATTTCTCATTAATCGCAAACGCGGCTTTACAATTACGTTTGACCAGAGAGGCACCAAATGGAATACTATTAATTGGGGCTTCTACAAGAAAGTGGCGTCACTTAATAACGAACTATATGAAATAAAAAATAAAAGTATTACTTTCAGCGATTATCATGCAGGGATTCTCAAACGGGAAAGATGAAAGTGCTTAAAAGAATGATCACAAGGGTTCCAACGATTTATTGATTGGCGCAATAATTTCTTATCACACCTGCCTCGGTTTTTTTTTGGGGTGGGGGCAGGTATTACTTCATAGCTCCATTCCAACTAATGCATGATTGTCCAAAGTCCGGACTGCGGGCCAAATACGGCCCGAGTTAACATTTAAACTGGCCCGCTACCTCACCTTAAATAATTAATTGACTCGTGGATGTTTTCTGTAGCAACGACAAATGATGTCAAAAATCGATGACGTTTAATGTCACCAACTTAGATATTGATTTTAAAAAGCCGATAAAATTATGTGTTGTAGTTGTAATAATGTTAATATTATGTGTACGAAATTCAAAAATGACCGTTGGCAAAACCAATGACGCAGTTTTGTTTATTTCTTTACCAACTTGGAAAAGGAAATGAATATGGCCTCAGCGCACTTGCAATTTTAAGACAGTTTTTATCTCAAAATTTTATACGCAACATTGCTTTTCTCGTTGTACTTGACACATTTTATTTATTGTAAGGTAGGCTGTGTAGTTTAAGATTAACAGTTCTAATGCTATACCTTGGTCATTACTCATGCAATTTTAGTAATGTATAATGATGGAATAAGGACAAATAGGGTTGGTAATGTTTTAAAAAAAATTGTTCGATTAATCGATTATTGTATTTTACAGAACGTATACATAGATCCCGTTTAGTTGCGATTCATTATTTCGCGAAATCTGTTAATTCGCGGTAATTCCATGGCTCCCAAATTTTGTGACGTAACACAGCAAATTCGTTTTGCTATGCAAGAAATAAAGAAGAAAAACCTTTTTGTTTACGTATGCACGTCTAAATAAATAATAATAATACGAGGGGAAAGTATTTAAGTTTTAAAAAAATGTATTTTAAATAAATTTGGAGGAATTGTTTTTAAAGAAATTTGTCTTAAATTTTAATCGAATTTTAATCGATCAAATTAATTTTAATCGAACAAACTTTTAAAAGATTTATCGATTAATTAATCTTTAATTTCCGCAACCCTAAATAAGATATTTATAAAGTCTCGAAAATCGTGATAGTACTGTCTTCTTCCAACCCTCACAACTCGGCTGGTGAACCGATGGTCACGAGTTCGAATCCCGGTGAAAGCAGGGATTGTTCCAGGGGCTATGGGTATCCTCGAGTCCACCCAGCTCCTAATGAGTATCTGACACTTATTAAGGGAAACAAAGGACAAAGGTGGCTGGGTAATGCGTGGAACCCTAATAGCCGTGGCCTGTGAACGCTGCGTCACTTGCCAACAGACCGGCATGGCCTGTGGGCGCAATAAACTTCTGTATAGAAGGAGCGTATGTTAAGATAAGACAAGTCAAGACAAAACAATCGTATAATTGAAAAGCGTGTAACTCAGTCTGAACTTTTTTCGTACTATCTGAATCCGCGCACATGAGTTTGGACACGCCTGAACTAATGGGCGTCAGGGACGGAGAGATGCTCAAATTATTTTTTATCAGAGAATGAACATTTTGGCAGGGAGCACCAGTAATGAACATTACCTTACTCTGGGTATGACAACTATAGTTTGAGAGTCCCTCTTTCATAGCTCAGCTGCTGATTTGTTAGATCTTACTTAAGTTTCGATGAAGTGAAATTAACGGAAGGGCTTCAAGAGATTGGCTAGAAGCAAATCACAGCACAGCAGCTCCATTTTGACCATTGAACTTCTTGCGCGCTGAAGGGGTCACGTCCCTTGAGGTCGCCCATCAAGTAAATGACGTCATGCTAAGACTACCAAATCCTGGTCCCCCTTTCCTTTCCCCGCCCCTCTGATCTCTCTCAGTTCATGTCACTTCTAATTGCCCATTGATAATTCGTCGTTGTAGAGCCGGTCCCGACAAATGGCCAGTTATTGAAGCCTCGTCAACAAAACCACATTCTATAATACAGCAGTTGTTGGCCAACAGGGGTAAATTTCCGCATTTGGGTTAAAAATTGAACATTTTGGGAGTAAAGCAGACTCATTGGGCCCTCATGATTGGGAACATATAAAATCCGCGGGTAAGTTCAAAATCCGTCGTGTGTACGCGTATGTGTACGTGTGTACGTGTACGCTTGGAACACAAGACTACTATAGAATCTGTTCCTCAAAGAAATCATATTCTTAAATTAAATATCTACGTGCATTTCCTTAACTTAAACTACGCACTATACTATGATTAAGATACCAGACTCACCCCCACTTACATTTATATTGACATGAATGACACGAATCTTTGTTTTTAAAGTTAATTTTTGGTTTATTCGTCTTTATCGATTAGGCTATGTCTGATTTATCCTAATATCTGGAATGGTCAGGACAGTTTTTTTATATTATTTTTTAAATTTTTATAAGGTTTCCTGATTTCTGTTAAGGTTTGGGTCCTTTACACTCCTGGTTAGGTTAGTCTGAGCAAGTATGGAATGTTTGTAGGGGAGTGAATTGATTTCAGGTCTCTAATGTCGGGGGACAATGATGTTGCTGTTATGTGGGGCAGAAAAGTTGGGGTCCACCCTGTCCCCGGAAATGAAACACCCATCACGTTAACACTGCCTGTCCCCCCCATCCGCTCCCCTACTCTTCAGTTCTTCGTGCTCTCCAACTTTGCGAATAGAGAATTAACAGCGGATCCGGTCTGCACTGCTCTCTGGGCAGACTTAAATCTATCAACTCTACTAATGGTCTTTGTTTTAGAGAACAATAAAACAATTAAGATAAAGTTGTGGACCAGATCGTTTAAGTCCCACCCACTTCTCCTTATCTTGATCCTAATTGGTCTGGCGATTGGGCAATGACGTCATATTGACACAGACAAATATCGATTGTTGTTCATTCCCTATAATTTCAATAGCATAGTATTCCATAGTCTTGCTGGCATATTACCACATAATCTTGCTTGCATATTACTCCATAATCTGGCTGGCATATTACCCCATAATCTTTCTGGCATATTACCCCATAATCTTGCTGGCATATTACCACATAATCTTGCTGGCATTTACCCCATAATCTTGCTGGCACATTACTCCATAACCTTTCATGGCCTTATACCCTAAAATCTTGCTGGAATAATATTATTAAATCTTACCCTTTAATTAACCTGGCTTATTACCCATTAACAATTTTAGTGGTATATTACCTTAACAAGATAAAAGACGTCGATGTCAGTCAGTTGGACACAAGTAGATATTGGCATTGAACACTCAAAGTGTTGCCCACACGACTGATGATCTTTCCTGTAGATTAGTGCAATGGGCGCAAGAGAAAATTATATCCTATCTTATTAATTACAGACGCTCCTCAATTACAGAAGATTATTGCGCCCTACACTCATCCATGATCTATGTCTAGTTTTGCATATTTATTAGAGTTTTCAATGTTGATAGTGAGCTTTCGTGGTGTGCTCAGGCAACAAATTCAACACCCGAAGTCCAGTCATCATAAAAAAATAACTAGGGCAATAATCTAATATATAAATATGACTGTTTGTTACCCATAGAATTCCACACCGTTGGACCTTGGGTGCTGAAATTTTGCATAGGACCCTCATTTGACCCGGGACAGGTCATAGGCTATGTTTCAACCCCAGGTGACCACCCCTAGGGTAAGGGGGCCCATTATGTTGCTTTTTTGCTTATATGAGCTATATAAAGATTAGTTTGTGCGTTAGCCACTGTGTAAATGAATTATTCTTCACCAAACTTGGTATATAAATATGTGAGAGCCTTTATTAAAATACTGCAGTGCACTGAACTCATAATGTCCATTTCTTCGGGACCGGGGGCACTAAATGTCTTTTTTCGGGTAATGTTTAAGATTTTATCCCCCATTCAATTTTATAAGATCTTGAGAAATAAAGAGCTTTATTTCATTTATTCTGCTTAACAACAATAAATAGTTGTGTTTTTTTTAAAATTCACACATCTTAGCATCAATAAACAGAAGAGTTAGTCAAAGCGACCCTGAGTAGGGTTAGGTTACCCTAGGGGTGGTCGGTCACCTGGGGTTGAAACATAGCTTATAACCTGTCCCGGGTCAAATGAGGGTACCATGCAAAATATCAGCACCCTAGGTCCAACGGTGTGGAATTCTATTCTGTTTTTTTTTAAAAATCTGTTTACTATTTTTTTTAATCGTGCACGCCGGGTACCCCAGCTAGTAAATAAATAAAACTGATGTGTTTAGAGAAATATGACGCTGAATATTGCGTCGCTGAATTTCTCGCTTGTCTAGGTTTGAATTTCTTCGCGACAATGAATCAAAAGAATCGATAGACAAAGAAGTGTGCAGGGCTCATTTCTTTGAAACAATAAGTAAAGCAACATTCCCATCAACTCCGAGAAGACTGCTTTACAATCCAAGTCCGTAAAAAACAAAGTTCTGGGATCAATGTATGGCGCAATGATATGACGGTGCCTCGGTGTGGGTGTCAGTGCTCAGGCGAGGATGACAGAAATAGTTCCGCAGTTGATCTACATTTACTTCTACTTCTGACTAAAGCATTGGTATTGGTATCCAGGGTGAACAAATGAGCCCGAGATGGTTGTCTCCCCATTTCTTTGACACACGCCGCTCGTCAAAATCGGGCGGTCGACTGCTGGAACCTAACTAATGTTAACTGTAATGTTCTATTATCACAATTGGAAAAGATAGTTCCTGTCAACGTTTTAATGTGGCCTGTGTAGCACCCGCGCTCTAAAGAGGTCACAAATTCGTACCCGCTCTGTTTATACGATTTGAAAGATTTTACAGTTCATCGGGTGATTATTTCGCAGTTCGTGCTCTTCGTTACGAAGACGAACCATCTAGCGTTACTCCAGTACAGTGATGGCATCAACTCCCACAATCATCATTACTTCCCCTTTATTACAGTGATACCATCCTAAGCAATTGAAATACAATTTTTACGACCCCCTCTCCCAACCCAACCGGAATGTTGGCGACAAAAATCACAAACCTTCTCCATAAGTTAAATCACAAACCTTCTCCATAAGTTAAATCTCAGATATCTTCCAACACGCTACGCCCAAAGCCCTTGTCAATCAGAGCCCCTCGCCCCCACATCTGATCACAGGCTACCAGAAATTCATTCCAAGCCATCACGCCAGCCAAGCTCTCAATGTTACAGTTACAGTCCCGCTAACCTCCCTGCATTACATCAACGGCGAATGTCTCATTTCCCTTGCAGTCATCAATGGGCATCCAGCCTGTGATTGGCTTTTAACTACCTGAGATCTGTAATACTAGGAAATAGAAGAGCTGGGAAACGATGTTTTTTTTTGTTGTTTTTTTAAAGGAATATTTCAATGCGCCTAATCACAAGTGTTGGAGGAGTCGGAATAAAAGGAGAATTTTTTTTTAAAGCACAGGTTGACGTAACTGGTCACGTGAACAACGTCAGCATGGCGTAACTGTTCACGTGAACAACGTAAGCATGACGTAACTGTTCACGTGAACAACGTAAGCATGACCTAAGTGTACACAGAGAAGATATCAGAATGAAGCAATAGTGTAACGGAGAACAGCACACAAAGAAGTAACAGTGCACGAGAACAGCAAGGAATGACGTAATTGTACACGGGGACAAGTACAAAATGGTGACACTATTACTATTAGATACCATAGTCGTGACTGTTGCTTAACAGGGGAGATTACTTCAGATCACTCAATATTTCAAGCCGCAATTTCCCCCAGATTAACACGTCCACGGTTTTTGAAACAAGGGGGATAAGTCATTATTCACGAAACACTCCTCACTGCAATGAAATATAAATTACGATCTTTGGCTAATCAATCTTGTTCACTCCTCTCATATTATTGTAATCTATCTGAATCTGGCTGTTCAAGACTGCATTCCTTGAAAGCACAGATCAGGCCCGGTCAAAGTTGTTTTTCTTTTTTCTTTTACTGACCACTCCAAAGCGTTGCATATTATTTTACCCAATGGTGAATTCATTGCTTCAAATACATTTTAAAGAATTTATAATTTAATTTAACCCCACTTCCACACTTGATTTTGAAAGAACAAATGAATCGTAATAGTTCTATGTGTTTCAGTTTCAGCCAGTTCCCATAATTTTAATACCAATGATATATTAAGATAGATCCTATAAATTTGATGTCAATACTTTTCTAAAGATAAATCTTTCAAGATAATAACAACTCTCAAATCCTACCGATTGTTCAAACTGTTACAAGCCTCATAGGTTCCTGGAGACTCAACTGTTGGTTACAGACTTGCCTCCATGGTTTGTGTGTGCGTGTGTGTGTGTGTGCGGAGTCATATAGGGATGTCAAGAGCAGATGACAGCAGACATTTTCATTAACAGGAATTTCTTTAATGACATCACTGGTGTAGATCAGTATGTTCTTACATGAATACATACTTTATTACCATAAACGATTGCTCTTACAGGAGTACACTTAATTACAATCATTGTTTATGGACATAAAAGGCCACTTAAATTCTTACAGAAAAATTGGACTGGTATAACCTCAAACTTGTAAAACAATGATTTTTAGACATGACTGGACAAAGGAAATCACAAATTGTGAGTTATTCGAGATTTAAAATACACAAAATTACAATAATATAATAAATAAGCATTCTTAATAAGAACTATTTAAATATTTCTATTTTACAATTCTTACATTTAAGGTGAGACAAATAAGTTAAATTATTATTAGTCTTTAAAACAGTGTCAAACTGTGTGGTCACACCTCACCTTATGAGAACCACTGATGACATAATATAATAAGAGAATGAGGGGTTGGGTAGAAGAAAAGATTTAAAATATTATTAGTAGGATATTTCAGCTCATAGACAACAGATATAGAACTCAATGAGTACCTCAGCACAAAATGTTGTGTTTTATTTAAATTAGGATTAAAATAACTTTTTTTTGCATGAATTCTCCACTGGATTAAACAGAAAAAATAGTTACATAAACATTTAAATTCATAATACTGGAATGATGTAAATGTTAATGGGAAAAATTAGGGTAAAAATAAACTCCACTGCATGCTGGGTATTTGTTTTTAAAATTTTACAAGCTCTTTAAAAACTCCTAATCACTAATCTATAAGATCACAGGCAGTTGTTTGCATATGGTCATGACATTTCAAATGTGATGACACTGTAGCCAGCCAATGGCAGGTGAAATGTTAAAATATCCCAACCTAGTCAGCCAATGGCAAGACAGATTTCAATATCATCATATAGCCAGCCAATGGCAGGACAGATGTTATTACACATCATAGCCAATGGAAAACTGATGTTAATATGACATCCTGGCCAGCTGATGACAGGATGTTACTATCACATCCTTGATACCTGATGCTAGGAGAGGCATTATTACATTAATATCACATTCTAGCCAGCCAGCAGGACAGATGTTTATACCACATCCTAACTTGCTCATTGCAGTTCAGAAGTTTACAACACATTACAAGCAGCAAATAATATTGCAGCCTATTTCACTCACTCCAATATAAACATGGCATGACGGATGTCTTCACAACAGATGTTCCCTCTAAGGTTTGTCGGTCATGTGCAAAATAAAAAACTTGAGCGCAAAGTTGTACTGCATACATTTTGCCTGCAAATTTTTACACCCCACAAACACAGATATTATATTATCCTTATCAAAATTTGCTGCAAAGCAATTCTAAATTTCTGCCCGGTGCTGGTTAGATATCTGCATTGCTGAGCAGCTTAAAGGGAACATTGTTCACAACCATGATAAATTATCTTAACAAGTGACATCAAAATAATAACACTTCAAAAAGCTCATACTGAGAAAAATTTAACCATCTCATGTCCAGCTGATACACAGAACACCATAAACATGTTTCCAAGAAATAATTCTAACTATTTTTAACAAATCAAAAATATAAAAATAAAAGATTGACATCATTTGTCATAATGTTATATTACTGTATTCCCCACTGTATAATGTTATATTACTTTATGCACCACTACATGTTATATTACTGTATGCACCACTACATAATGTTATAATACTGTGTGCACTACTGCATAATGCTGTGACTTGACATACCAGACCAGAGAACTATGAATTATGGTCTACATGCTGTTACATTAGGTAACCTTAATTTTAGTTAAATGCAAACTTACTATCTTTCAGATGACACGAAGGCCACCCAATCAAAATTAGCATAAAAAATAAATTATTCACATTCATGCAGCCAACAATCATTTCCAAGTTTCTTTCAGACCATCTGACATCCTGCAATACTTTGGCCAATACCAAATCTCCTGAAACTGTCACAACAGGATCTGAGGTCACGGTGGCACAGCTGTCACATCCAACCCTTGAGATCGGTCTGGCCATTGATTAATTTATTGTCCTCCATGTACGCCCGAACAAGACGCTTAGCCTCCTCTTTACCTGCAGGTTTAAGACATCATCTGCACGTTATTTTATTTAGGTCACATCTCCTTAAGTAATCTAAAATATAAGTATATATTCCTAATCTAAAGATTATGAGTTATGTATAACATAAATGTGGCATCATATAATTATAATGTGTGATAGTAATGTAGTTAAGTTCAAGAAGATTACTCAAATGTTTAGTTAGGAATGTCAATATAAAACTCATTTTAAAATTTATGAAATGTAACAGAATAAATTATTTATTTCATGAAAATATCAATTTTCATAAATTTGGTTTTTTTTTAGCTGTTCTTCTTAAGAATATTTTGCTGAAATAAACAAAATTGGAATTAAAATAATGACATTATAATTATAGTGTCTTTAAAAAAATAGCTTTAATTAAATAATTAAAAACACGACAAAGAAATTCTGATGTTTTTAAAAAAGGGCAATGCATAATATAATGAGACTGATAATGAAAGGGGAAGTTATTTCAATCAGTGTATTTGGAGACTGATAGAAACATGCTCATTAAACAACAATTACACCACAAACTAGCAGAGTTGTCTAACCTGTTGTGGGAAGTTCTTTGGTAGTGGTGTAAACCTGTTGGGTAATGGCTTTGGCCACAGACTTGAATAGCTCCTACAGCACCATTTATCAAGTGGTATAACAGTGATCGGCATATGGTATGATAAAGACCAGCATATGACATAACAACGACCAGCATATGGTATAACAGCAATCAGCATATGTTAAGACAAGGACCAGCAAATGTCATGGCAAAAACCATTTGAGAATATGAAAAAAAAACAAGCAATTGGATAATATGAGATTTCACTTTCAAAGTCATTAAAAAAATTAACAACAAACAAAAAATAATGAACCAACAAATATTAATTGAAAACTAAATAACAGGCTATTAAAAAGAGTCAAACATGGTATTTCTTTCCTAAATAAAACTCTCTCTCACCCCCAAGACACTCAAGTTATGACATGGATGTAATATCTTAATAAAACAACAAATAGGCTATTTCTATTGGACTGTAAGAAGGACATCTGGAAGTGGAGCTAAAGTCTTCCTACAGTAAAGTTGATGTAAAGCTGTTTCTATTAGTTTGTAAGAAGGACATCTGTAAGTGGAGCTAATGTCTTCCTACAATAAAGCTGATGTAAAGCTGTTTCTATTAGTTTGTAAGAAGGACATCTGGAAGTGGAGCTAAAGTCTTCCTACACTAAAGCTGATGCAAAGCTGTTTCTATTAGTTTGTAAGAAGGACATCTGTAAGTGGAGCTAATGTCTTCCTACACTAAAGCTGATGCAAAGCTGTTTCTATTAGTTTGTAAGAAGGACATCTGGAAGTGGAGCTAATGTCTTCGTACAGTAAAAACTGATGTAAAGTTGTTTCTATTAGTTTGTAAGAAGGACCAACCTTATTAGCAAAACGCCCAGCCTTGTAGTGGGGGGTAAGGTACTTGACCACACTGTCTGCTATCAGTTTCATCTCTTTGTTCTCTCTCATCTTCTTGTCCTCAGACTCACTTACCACAGGGGGAACCTTCTATAGACAAATAAAAGGAGAAGCTTTGACCGACAACCAAGACTGCAGACAAAGCAGTATGACTTTTAATACATACTAGAACTGGCTCTGCTTGCCATTTTAATTGTGGCTTCCATCAAGTGTTTACAATGCTCTGTCATTGTATACATTTTTTTTTCAAAAACACAATTAATATGTGACCTTCCAGTATAAAGAAAGGTATTTATTAGAGTATTTTTGACAGTTTTTCCACATTGAATATCATTTTTATGTCTGATAGGTTTTATATAGTCTTCGATGATAAGAAATTTCAGAAAGTTTCTGCAAGTAAGATAGTGTTGTATAAAAGTTTAACAAAAATACTAATCAGGATATCTCATTGGCTTAAATGTTGAGATTTCAGTTTCATTCATAAAGATCCTATTAGTCCATTCAATTACATACAATATTGTATATACAGTAGTTTGTTATGTTATCAAATATTTTACAAAATTAATTATATGTGAAGTTAAGTGCAAAACTTGAAAAAAAAAGGCTCCTCTGTCTTTAATGACAAAGTATTCCAAAAGGTCTGATTCTTAAGAAGGTTAAGATGATGAGCCAGGACAATGTAGTATTTATTGAAACTAATGAGAAAGTTAATAGTGATGTTGACATAGTTAAGGATATATGTGAAATAGAGTAAAAAGTGTAAAACTCTGACACATCAGAAGATAACATCAGCAGCCTACAGTAACAATATATGTGAAATAGAGTAAAAAGTGTAAAACTCTGACACATCAGAAGATAACATCAGCAGCCTACAGTAACAATATATGTGAAATAGAGTAAAAAGTGTAAAACTCTGACACATCAGAAGATAACATCAGCAGCCTACAGTAACAATATATGTGAAATAGAGTAAAAAGTGTAAAACTCTGACACATCAGAAGATAACATCAGCAGCCTACAGTAACAATATATGTGAAATAGAGTAAAAAGTGTAAAACTCTGACACATCAGAAGATAACATCAGCAGCCTACAGTAACAATACCAACTGTCAGAGAAATTTTTGAAATAACATTCATTTAATAAAAAAGCATATTTTATTGTTAGCATATTAGTTAAACTTTATTTGTATGTCGTCAAGTAAAAATTTAAATAATTGACATTCAGTTTTATTTAAGCTGAATTTTTTTATTTTTTAAAAAATATTAACACATTTTTAAAATGGCAATAATTTGGAAACTAAAATAATTATTTTCCTGTTATAGTCTCTTACTTAGGTGAGTATGTTTTCCATTCAGTAAGTTAGGCAGCCACTTACAAAGGTCCAAATTTGCCCAGCATCAATGGTTTTAAGAGGGGGACACTTATATTTAAAGAGGGGGACAATTATATTTAAAGAGGGGGACAATTATATTTCTTCACTTTCAAACAACAGTATAAAATTATAAATCTTATTTGTTCGTTGAAGAAGGCTCTTTGCCGAAACGTTCGTTATTTTGTCAGGCTCACACATACACTGTTTGTATGACATATTTCTACTTATCTTTAAGCCTGATGGCAGTCTCACCCATATTTTGTTTGTAAAATTAAAAGATATCTATCATCTCTGCCAAGTATGCCATTTTTTACATTTAGATACACATACATTTCTCCCAATTCTCCCTTGAGCCCAAACAATGTTTACCTTGTGTTTGTCATCAATCTCCACCAAATTTGTTATCTTTGTTTGATGTTCTTGGCTGGTGCTTTTGCTGACATCATGTTCAACTCGTGGTTTTTTGTTGGTGTCTTGGGCATGCTTCTGTTTACTCACGTCTTGGCTCAGCCTGGGGTTTAGGTTGATGTAGCTGTCCAGCGTTTGCTGCATGGCCAGTTGCTGTATTCAAGAGAATCAAATATATTAACTTCTTCAACTTCAGATATATCAAATTTTGAGTTTTAATATTTCTAATCACAGGATTATTCCACAATTTAGACTACACACAATGAAATATTTTATAGTTTTAAAAATAAAAACATTATTTCAAAAGCAATGTTCCCTTTAAGCCGTGCAGACAAGCAGATATTTGACAGACACTGCCCAGTAGTTGACAGACACTGCCCAGTAGTTGACAGACACTGCCCAGTAGTTTAGAAATATGACACAGCAAATTTTGATAGGGTGATATCTGTGTTTGTAGGGTGTAAAATTTTGCACACAAAAATTGGATGCTGCACAACTTTACACACAATATCATTATTTTGCACAAGGACCAACAAACGTTAGAGGGAAAATTGATCAATGGTGCACTAATAGCAGAAAATACTTTTTTAAAATCTTGAAATTCATCATGTAATGAAAGACTCCCATAAAAGATGAACTTTTTTTTGTAACCAAAGGATATGATTTTAACTTAATTTGTGTTGTCTATTTTCATTTTAAAATATATTTTCTAATTTTTAGTATTAAATTGTAATAATTTTAATCATTGACAATATAAAATTATATACTATTCAAGCAACAAACACATTAAAAAATCCTTGTTAAAGCAAGTTAACTGGGACAAACTATTACTGCTAATCAAGAAGAAGATTAGCTTTCACCTCATCACCCTTTCCCTAAACAAAGCTGATGCCCTGAACCATCATTATATGAGGGCACGGAAGTTGAAACATATCAAACCAAAAAATTCTAACTTTAACACTGTAAATTCTGTTCTTAAAAAAAAGCCACAGAAATGGATTAGCTGGTAGGTATGAAGACTTTAATCAAAACAATTTCATTACTTCCACATGCCAGAGACAATTTTCTTAGTTCTTTCTTATTTATTGGCATATGTTGATAATATTGCAGGCCTGCCAACCTGCCTAGAAAAAAAATCTGTAGAGGGGCCCATGCGCGGCGGCGCGGCACCACACGGCGCTGGTTTAAGGACTACATACTAAATAAATGTAAAGTAATAAGTTAAATCCATTATCTTTTAATTTAAGTGTCTACAGAACACCACAGAATACTGGAAATGTTTACATTGCATTCAGATACATGAGAGAATAACCATGTTTTTCACATATGAACAGAGGCTGCATAGAGTTCAGCTTTCCAGCATTTCCCTAGTGGCTTTTTTGAACTTGAACAGTTCTTTCGTCAATTGAAGTTAGCTTTGCTTTTAGATAAATATTAGTTTTTAGTTAGAAACTTTAGAAAGAGTATCATTCATCTGAATTAACCGAATTAATGATTGCTCTTGTTTCATTGTAATCTTTCTGGAAACATTTCTTTGACTCTGGCATTAAAAAGATAGGTATTAGAAAAATCTTTATTTCTTCCAAAAAGTAGGGTGGTAAATAAAACTTTCCATCTCATATCTGAATTTCCTATTACTTCAACAATAACAAAGTAATTGTTAACAGATGTAGATTCACTACTTTCACTTTACTAATCAGCAGTTGTAATTTTTGCATTAAACTATTTTTTATTGTTATTGAACCCACCACTTTCAAAAGATAATTAGGTCTGGCACAGATTGCAAATGTTTCGCCACTGCCACAGGCGAGTGTTTTTCCAAATACTGATACTGTTTCGAAAACTAATGTCCGAGATTGACGTCTTTTCTTTATTTGTTTAGTTAGACTAGTCTTAGTACTAGTACTAACACTCTGAAGCTCAGGTTCTGGAAAACCGTTTTTAGCAGCTTTCCTTACAAATGTATCTATTTTTTTTTAAAGTCACAGAACAGCTGAAATTTTTTTTTATTAGGCTGGTAAAAGGAATAATGTACGATCGGATGGCCAACGAAGAAATAGTTAGATATCGCGGTTCGCTTGGATAACGGAAGTACAGGAAAAAACTTAGGCAGTGGCATTTTCATTTTCGAAATACATCACAGCCATATTATTAGTATTAGCTTTTTCTTTTCATAATTTTTTCGCATTCGGATTTTTGAAGGGTGAATTATTTTTTTTCGGAAAATCGGAAGATTAAGGGTCTTATCAGAATTTCGTAAGCATGGGTAAAAAATCCGTATAATTCTGATAAAATCGGGAGGGTTGGCAGGCCTGATATTGATGTAACACATTCCATATCAAACTAAAATTTTCAACATGAAATTCTTGAGAGATTGATATCGTGGGAATAAACCTCTAACTACATATATTTATTATTTGTAAAAGATAAATACAAAGGTACATCACATTATTTTACTATATAATACATTAATGTGAATCACACCCTAATCTACAATCCTGGCAATTAGCAATGAGCCTGTACAAATGAGAATTATATAATCCTGACAGAAGGGGGATAACTTTTCTGAACCAATCGCTTTCAATAATTGATCACATGATTCTTACCTCCTCTGAAACTTTCCGCTTCTTAGCTGCCCCTCGGTCAACCGTCTGGCTCTTTGTGGAATGTTTTGAGTGTGTGCGTTTCTCAGAACTTGTGGCTCCACCACTCTGCTTTGGCTCGGGTTTTGCTGCAACCTTAGTGGGTTTGGCATCGTCCCTTTTGGGGCCCGAGACAGGTTCTGAAGGCTTCTCATGTGACGACAAGTCTTGGCGCTCAAAGAAATACGTTATCTTTGGTTTTTGTTTTGCACTGTCCCTGACATTTGAGCTTTCTGCCACGCTGCCGTCACAGTTTTCTTGTTTGCTCATGTCTATGACCAGCGACCCAGATGAACTCTGATCTCCCCGGGTCCTGGCTGTAAGAGACTGGTGACTGGATGTGCTGGCCTCCTGGGGTGTGAGCTCAGAATGTAACTTATTTTCTGAGGTTTTGTTTGAACTTTTACCATCATCACCCGATTTCTCTCCAAACAAAATTGAGAAAATGTTTTCTCTTATAGCCTTACCGCTGTACTCACTTTTCTCACTCGAGTCCTTTAAAGCAGGGAATTGGCTGAAAAGGTTGAGTGGTTTCGTCAAGCCGGAAGAGGTTTCTGCAGGAGGAGGTTTCCATGTGTTGTTACCCTGGTCCAGTAGCATGGAGGCTGCAGTTTGGAAGCCATTGACCGATGAAGCAGAGTGGCCTCCCTGGTGGGCTCTGCTGCTGTCGTCCACATGACTTGAGAAGAGCTGACTTGCCCTGACAAAAATATTGTCAGTTGTACTTTCTGATTTGCTGGAAAACATGTCTTCATTGTCAGAGCTGTCCGGCTCAGAGTTCTGTCCCCATGATCTCAATGGACCAGGGCCCGGTCTACTGCTTGATTCTTCATTGCTTTCCCCCCCAGCAGACGTGCATGCACCTGCCACATTTTCAAAGCACGGATGGAGATCATTAGACTGGGTCATTTTACGAATTTCTGAGACAAGTTTCATGATTGATGACTTATAGACAGGGGCAAGTTTGCTACTCAAGAAGACTTGATATTCCATGTCGAGGGCATTGGTTCGAGGTTCATAGTCCCTGCCTCTTATTCTAGTTTCATCTTTAGCAAATACTGATGTGAAGTTCTCATAAAGGGCTCTCTCAATCATTTCAAAGCAATGTTCTCTGGTCTGAAACAAAAAAAATATTTGTCAAAACAGTTTAAACCATATTTTATTTAGTTTCACTAAAGGTTTTACAATTATTTTAACGTTTCCATTTATTGATAAACATTGATTAATAAATGTCATGGGTCACAT
The DNA here is from genome assembly GCA_944989445.1 of Ampullaceana balthica. Lineage (NCBI taxonomy): Eukaryota > Metazoa > Mollusca > Gastropoda > Lymnaeidae > Ampullaceana > Ampullaceana balthica. The sequence continues at coordinate 64,955 of CALYLW010001128.1, forward strand.
AACTTTTAACATTTTAAATGGATTAAATCAGCAAGCATCATTTAGTATAAGAACAGTACTTAATGTTAACATTACTCCTGAAGGCTGAATGAAGTAATTATGTCTCACAAACTGAGACTGCATGTGTCAGATCTGTCTCCTAAGCTAAGACTGAATGTAAGAAATCATGGTGTCTGTCCTAAGCTAAGACTGAATGTAAGAAATCATGGTGTCTGTCCTAAGCTAAGACTGAATGTAAGAAATCATGGTGTCTGTCCTAAGCTAAGACCTTTACTGTTAGCTTGGCCACCAAAAGGATGAATGTACTGACAAACCTTTACTGTTAGCTTGGCCACCAAAAGGATGAATGTACTGACAAACCTTTACTGTTAGCTTGGCCACCAAAAGGATGAATGTACTGAAAAACCTTTACTGTTAGCTTGGCCACCAAAAGGATGAATGTACTGACAAACCTTTACTGTTAGCTTGGCCACCAAAAGGATGAATGTACTGAGAAACCTCTACTGTTAGCTTGGCCACCAAAAGGATGAATGTACTGACAAACCTTTACTGTTAGCTTGGCCACCCTTTGGCTGCTCGCATCCCTCAGGGGACAAAATGGAGATGGGGGCTCAAACTCATCCTTTTTATCATCGTGGGCCTGTCAATGAAATCAGATCATTTACATGATTTAATTCTAAGCAATATGTTATAGAAGCTTTGTGGAGGCACATAGGAATAAAGTCACCTGCCATGAATATCTCAAGCCTTATATATACATCTTTATTTTTTTTCAGAGAGATTAGACAAGTGGAGAATTTGACCACTGAATAAGAGAGTTTAGCATAATAAGACAAGAAAAGAGTGTCATACATTTTAACACCACCAATATTTACTTACAGCATTGGAGAAAAAAAAAGAAAATGAAATTAATTAGCCCCTTAATACGTAGTGAATCATGACGACATGCTTGTTAGTGCTTAAAAAAAATACTAAATGTGTCCTTTGTCTAAAAAAATACTAATGGTGTCCTGGTGTCTAGACAAGGACTGATGGTGTGCTGGTGTCTAGACAAGGACTGATGATGTGCTGGTGACTAGACAAGGACTGATGGTATGCTGGTGTCTAGACAAGGACTGATGGTGTGCTAGTGTCTAGACAAGGACTGATGGTGTGCTGATGCCTAGACAAGGACTGATGGTGTGCTAGTGCCTAGACAAGGACTGATGGTGTGCTAGTGTCTAGACAAGGACTGATGGTGTGCTGGTGTCTAGACAAGGACTGATGGTGTGCTGGTGTCTAGACAAGGACTGACGGTGTGCTGGTGTCTAGACAAGGACTGATGGTGTGCTGGTGCCTAGACAAGGACTGATGGTGTGCTGGTGCCTAGACAAAGAATGATGGTGTGCTGTTGTCTAGACAAGGACTGATGGTGTGCTGTTATCTAGACAAGGACTGATGGTGTGCTGGTGTCTAGACAAGGACTGATGGCTTGCTGGTGTCTAGACAAGGACTGATGGCTTGCTGGTGTCTAGACAAGGACTGATGGCTTGCTGGTGTCTAGACAAGGACTGATGGCTTGCTGGTGTCTAGACAAGGACTGATGGTGTGCTGGTGTCTAGACAAGGACTGATGGCTTGCTGGTGTCTAGACAAGGACTGATGGCTTGCTGGTGTCTAGACAAGGACTGATGGTGTGCTGGTGTCTAGACAAGGCCTAATAGTGTGCTGGTGTCTAGACAAGGCCTAATAGTGTGCTGTGTCTAGAGAAGGCCTAATAGCGTGCTGGTGTCTAGACAAGGACTGATGGTGTGCTGGTGTCTAGACAAGTACTGATGGTGTGCTGGTGTCTAGACAAGGACTGATGGCTTGCTGGTGTCTAGACAAGGACTGATGGCTTGCTGGTGTCTAGACGAGTACTGATGGTGTGCTGGTGTCTAGACAAGGCTTAATAGTGTGCTGGTGTCTAGACAAAGCCTAATAGTGTGCTGATGTCTAGACAAGGACTGATGGTGTGCTGGTGTCTAGACAAGGACTGATGGCTTGCTGGTGTCTAGACAAGGACTGATGGCTTGCTGGTGTCTAGACAAGGACTGATGGCTTGCTGGTGTCTAGACAAGGACTGATGGCTTGCTGGTGTCTAGACGAGTACTGATGGTGTGCTGGTGTCTAGACAAGGACTGATGGCTTGCTGGTGTCTAGACAAGGACTGATGGCTTGCTGGTGTCTAGACGAGTACTGATGGTGTGCTGGTGTCTAGACAAGGCCTAATAGTGTGCTGATGCTAGACAAGGCCTAATAGTGTGCTGGTGTCTAGACAACGACTGATTGTGTACTAGTTTCAAAATGATAGTAATTTGTTTTTAAAGCCTCTAGTCTTGGTATATAAGGCATACACAAAAAATAACCCTACCACTTTTCTTTTTTCAAACTCTTTCGTTATAATTGAAGTTCTGTCTCTCTTTGCTCTGTCTGCTTGTCTTCTCTCTCTGTGGTACTCACTCTCATCATCACTCCCATCTCCTCCGCCATAATCATTTGTGGCTCTTCACAAAATGAATTTTGAAGAAAAAAATTGGACAAAATAAAAAAAGTATTCATTTAATCAGACCATTAAATAATTATTTTTCTTGTTTTGAAAAAGATTGTTACACTTTTAAATACTGGAATAATCAGAGCCTCATGAAAAAGAATAATTAAATTATCTTAATTTTAACAAAAGATGTCTTAAAAGAGGTAACAGTTATCTCCCTTTTACCTCTTGACCCCCAGTCGTCCCCCTTCATACATGTCATCATAGTCTTCATCTTTAACTATTATCATTGCACCCCCAAGTCCTGATCTCATCTTAGTGTTGAACAAGCCTTTCTGCATATTTAACAAATCCATTTCGACCTTTTTTGTGTCACGGCACACATCGCAGGCTCTGTCACAGTCTGGCTTGTCATCACCAAAGTAGTCAGCTATCGACCAGTGGCGACACCTGCAAAAAGCAGAACACAGTTTTCACCACGTTAAAAAAAAACAACACAAAATCAAAATTAATATAGCCTTAAAATAATAGCTAAAAATATGGTATTTGATTCCATAACTCAAAAAATGTAAAATAACATTATATTTGTATATGAAAAAGTGATTTTCTAAATATTTTAAGTAACATTCATTTAGTAAGAATTGGTTATACAAAAAGACAGAGTTGAGAGAGGCATAAAATCATATAAGACAACTCACTTTGCAGTCTCACAAAATTTTAGCAAGGCTCCAAAACTGTCTTCTGCTGCCTTAGCCCGTTGTTTAGCCACATCTAAGCTTTTCTTTATTATTTGAATTTAAATAAATGTTAATTGTATGCTTTGTGGAAATTAAACAGTTAGCATAATGGAAAAATCATAATTTAAGCATTTAATATATGTGTTAGAATCTTCTCAAATCGTCAAGTCCAAATTTACAATGTAACATTATCATTAAAACTTTCAGAGATGAATAAATAGTATAGTAGAAGAATCAAGATTAAAATCATACCATTCAAATTTTTCAGTAATAATAATTTAGAGTTATATTTCTTTTAAATAATAAAATGTGGATAACATCTGTATGCCTTTTTTATAATAATACATGTATTGACATTTGATGTCACACTGAGGAGGAAAACATATGCTTGTTAAAAGAAATCACAGCCCACCTTTGGTCTGTTGTTTTCTGTATTAATGAGAAAAGCTACAGTATCCTTTTCTCGCTGTGAGTAATACAGCCTACAGTATGAAGGTAGTCCATCTCTACCTGCTCTTCCAGATTCCTGGTAATATCCAGCCATGGATTTTGGCATTGTCCAGTGAGCTACAAATCTTAACAGAATGTTAAAAAAAAGAACCTGCAAACTTCTTAAATTAATGGGCACCATTAAATTTTTTAATGAATTTGTGCAAAAATGGTTTCTGTGGTGGAAGTCAATGTTATTTTCCTTAAGTTATTTTAGTTGTTTTTTGGGGGGTTTTGTTTAGGTGCTGTTCTTTTCTACCCCTGGCCTCATAATAATAGAGAGGAGAAACCCTGAACTGGTTACAATGAAAACAATACCAGCTGATAGGTGACCTAAGAAGGACTCATCCTGGTAGAACTATATTTTTCAAATTATTGATTGTCATAACCTTTATGACTATATTTGGATGCTTTAAAATTACATAATCAAATACTGAATTGTCCACAGAATAGGCATCATTATAAGCTAAACCAATAAATCAATATTTTTATTTTTTTCATTTCATAGTAGGCTAAACACTATTTGAAATGTTTAGATTGGCTGAAAAAGTGTAGCCCATAATCTGTGTTACAATATTTCAATTTGCTGTTCATACCTAACATTTGCTTTGTCTACTCCCATACCAAAACTGATGGTAGCTGCTATGATAGGCACCCTTCCCTCCATCCAATCAGTCTGTGTCTCCTCCCTCAGTCTGGCATTTAAACCAGCATGATAAGCTTTTGTCAAGAGTCCCTTCCTGGTAAGCTTGCTGGCTATTTCTTCACAGCCTTCACGTGTACGACAATATATGATTCCACAACCTTTATCCTTTTTTAGTAATAAATTGTTATTTTGAATTAGGTTTATAAGCTCAAAAGAAAAACAATACTAATATATGTACATACATGTCAAAGAAATGAATGAAGCTAATATCAACAAATTGTACTACAATACTGACTACAGATATATTGATATCAATTATATAACAATTGATTTCTTCGATTTTGGTGAATAAAAGTAAATCTAAGATCAAGTGGAAAATTCATTTCTACTGTCCATATGAACTTTAACTTGTTGATTCTATATAAAATTTAAAAAATGGAAAATATTGTAAGGAATATTTTTACTTTCTGATATACACATGACAACATTTGCATCTTCCACACTTCTAAAATATATATACAGTCGAACCCACTTACCCCGAGCTCGGTTAGCTCGACCACCCCACTAACTCGACATTTTTTATTGGAACCGCCAAATTCTCTCTTTGTCTTAGCATTTTTTCATCGGCTAATTCGATTTTTCTAAGTCGCCAAAACCTAATACCGTTGAGCACAAAAGAGGGCCAAATTTGCAACTTAACGCTGGTTAGCTCGATCCTCGTCGGTTCGCCTAGCAATGCCTTTTTAGTTCAAAATAGTGTTGACATCTCGCTTTCTTCGAGACTTCCGGCTATTGTGTGATTCTACGAGATTTCAATAAAAATTACCGGATGTTATTATCTTCTTTCACTTTCGATCCATGTGTGAATTAGATGTATTCAACCGAGGTGCCCGTAAATCGGCGTAAGCGATCTTTAATCCGTCATTTTTTCGCAGTGCATGTTATATTATTATTACACTTAATTCATTTTCTGATGCATTGATCATTTTATTTTTAAGATAAACGAATATCTTTAGAAATGAAAATAAAGGTTTGTATCGAGAATCGACGGTGGTTTTTATATAATTAAATAAAAAATTATTATTCTTTTAAAAGTTTGTTGTTGCTTTGTTACCAGTAAGATATGTGACTGTGACACTAACACGCGCGTGACGATGAAATCAAATCATTTTCTTAATATTCCAGTACATGTATATAATATTATTAATATACACGTCATCACTTTTGTAGGTCGAATTCTGATAAGGAATGTTTTTTTTTAAAATTCGCTTAGACTTAGATGCCGGCCGAGGTCTAACACACAGCCCACAGCGTGCTGTGATCAACGGTCAAGGCCGCAATAGTTTTATTTATATTATTACAAGACTGAGGAAATTCGAGAGCGTTCTGATAGTAACAGATATCCTGCACGTCAAAAGCATTAAACTTAAAATTACCATATTGATATGTTTATTTTTATTCGCTGATTCGACGGCAGTGCAAACGCTAGCGGCTGTGACACGGCGAAGCGTAAACTTTGACCTTTTAGCGCATGCACAGACAATTATAATCTGGTAACTTAATTTTCATTAAATGGAATCGAAACATGACAGAGACGTAATCAAAGTCCTTTACTTCGGATAAATATATATTTATATATATATATATATATAAATTCCTGATTAGTCATAACTTTTCCCGACTTTCAAGGCCGAGAATTTTTTTTTAAGAATTCCCGACTTTTTCCTGTTTTCCTGAGTGGGAACCATGGTTATATTTAAATTTAAACGGTCCTTAAAAACGAAACGGTCATTACAACCTTAGGAAAGAGTGAAGAAATATTAGGGTTCAGATACGATTCCGATTAATCGTCCCATCACTAATTAACGCTAACTAATTAATCATGTACATAAAGAAATTTCAAGCACATGTTAATATTTTGCCGCCATATTGGTTTTCGTTTTAACTCGATCATCGGTTATCTCGACGCCATTTTTCATACCCCAACGCCGTCGACTTAACCGGTTTCGACTGTATATGCATACAATGTTTCTTTGGTTCCTAACAAATAACTATTAATCTCTGGCTAACCTACATTAATATATCATAAAATTGGTGATACTGACCCAAGTCTCATGGTTTTCTATTGAGCCACCAAGACATTTCATAGCAAACTTAACTAGATCTGCGTAAGGATCAGGAAGAAAGTCCTTCATGCATACTTCATAATAAAGATTACTTCGGAAACTGCTGGTTTTAAATCGTAAAACAGGTTCTTTGAGCTTAAGTTGGTGGATGATGTCTTCTACAATTTGACTGGTTGCTGTAGCTGTGAGGGCTATACAAGGTATCCCTGGAATTCTCCGACGAAATTCACCTAATTTAAGATAATCTGGTCGAAAATCATGACCCCATTGAGAAACACAGTGAGCCTCATCTACTACAAAATAGGATAACTTTCCATTAGAAAACAATTTATCTATTAGATTTTGAAATGCTTCTGTTGCTGCTTGTTCTGGAGTAATATAAAGAAGTTTGATCTTAGGATTTTTGGCTAGTAGCTCTGATGTGATTTGTTTTCGTTCTGTTGTTGAGAGTTTAGAGTTGATGGTTTCGGCTCTGATGCCTAAATCCCGCAAATGATCCAGTTGATCTTGCATAAGTGCAATCAAAGGAGAGACTACTATGGTAACACCTTCAGCTAGAACGGCAGGCAGTTGATAGCATAAAGATTTCCCAGCACCAGTAGGCATAGACACATACACATCATTTTTCCCTGAGGATATTTCAAGTATATTTTAATCATCATTCTTTGTTAAATATTGTTTTGCATTTGCATGTAGTTTAGGTCCAAGAAATTGTAGAGGATAAAGTTCATAAAGAGTAAAAGCATCAAAATCCATAAAGAGAGAAAATTAAATTTCATGGGAGAAAATCTTTTAATAATCAATGCAGCAACTTAGCCTTTATGTGGATTTTATTTTCAGAATTAGCCCCCCACCCCCTCACTTTTCCCTCGTCGCCAGTTTGTTTTAGAGATATGGAAAATATTTTATTCACACAATTTAACTTGTTTAAAGTCAAATTTTTAACAGGTTTCATTTTTTTTAAACACTGGCCATAACATTTTTTGTTAAAAATTTAATTTTAGCAGGAAATCAATTTAGCCATCCCATCATATAAACATTAGTAAATTTAATTCAATAGCAAACATAATTAAATTAATAGTTAATAGTTTTAATTACTCTATCTTAGTCTTAACTCTAAACTAAAACACTAAAGGTAAAAGTAAAATACCAAATAATTTTAGTTTTAGTAACATAAAATTATTGGTGATTTCGAACTATTTCGACCGGACCAAAATGAGGTCATTTGCGGCAGCCAACTTTGTTGCAATGCAAGGGACAAAGATGGTGGGCGGATCGATAGTCCCAACCGAGGGAAAATGCTGAAATTGAAATGGGCCGGGCAATGGAAGACAATCACGAATAAAACAAACCCGTAAAAACAAAGTTTTTGACTATAAATCCCTTATATATGAGACATAACTAACAGTATTGATTATTTTCAAACATTTACAGACTGAATCTGTCTTAACTCAACTTTGCTTCATAACCCTAGGGGGGGGAGTGGGTGGGGGGGGAGAGGGGAAAAGTCTGGTCACTGATTCGCTTGACCGAGCTCAGAGTGACACGTAAAATGTAAACAAAAGCGCCCCGTCGCTTCGTTGGGTCGCCTCAATGCGTCAGCTCAAAATTTCACGTGGGAAAAAAACAATAACAAACCGTGAATTTAAATTACATACCTCATATAAGGATAAACTAAAAATGCATTAATTTAATTACGGTACGTTCGATCGATCTGAAATTTTGATACGATGCATTGTTAGGTCAGACGGGTCCGTGTGCCAAATTTCAGCTCGATCGGATCACGGGAAGTGGGTCATTTTCGACTTTTGTTTTTCCGCCCGCCCATGAGATGATGAGATGATGAGACGGCAGCGAAGTTAATATAAGGGATTTAATAAAACAAACCCGTAATAAAACAAACCCGTAAAAACAAAGTTTTTGACTATAAATCCCTTATGTATGAGACATAACTAACAGTATTGATTATTTTCAAACATTTACAGACTGAATCTGTCTTAACTCAAGTTTGCTTCATAACCCTAGGGGGGAGGGGTGGGTGGGAGGGGGAGAGGGGAAAAGTCTGGTCACTGATTCGCTTGACCGAGCTCAGAGTGACACGTAAAATGTAAACAAAAGCGCCCCGTCGCTTCGTTGGGTCGCCTCAATGCGTCAGCTCAAAATTTCACGTGGGAAAAAAACAATAACAAACAGTGAATTTAAATTACATACCTCATATAAGGATAAACTAAAAATGCATTAATTTAATTACGGTACGTTCGATCGATCTGAAATTTTGATACGATGCATTGTTAGGTTAGACGGGTCCGTGTGCCAAATTTCAGTTCGATCGGCTCATGGGAAGTGGGTCATTTTTTACTTCTGCGAAGTTAATATAAGGGATTTAAAAATACACTTTTATCACTAATTAATTTCTAAATAATTCTTGAGTTATATCCTTCCCAAATATCACTAGTAAAACACTGAAATCAGCTTCCATTTAGCAAATCAATAATAAATTTCCAACACGATGTTTGTGCTATGGTAGCAAAGTGAAAAAGAGTGAGCCTTCAAATTCGCGGGCTTATTGCATCACTCACTTTGTCCGCAGTTTCGTATTCGATAATTCGTATCTAATAATTATAAGGGACCCCTCCCCTGTTTCTTTTTTTTTGGGGAGGGAGATCCCCTCCCCAAACCCCATCCCGCTTTAATTTTCATTTGTATCTAATAATGTGTAAGGGGAGGCGTTCCCCCTCCCCTTAGACCCCTCCACTGGTTTTTAAAACAGGAAAACAAACATTATTCAAGGGAAGCAACTCTCGGCAAGCAACCGGTAGCGTCCCTGTGACGTCACTGTCGAAATTGTGCGAAGCAGCCAAATTATTACTATTACTATTAATATAATATATTTTTTTGTATTATTTGTAAAACTGTTTTTGTTTAAGTGTTTAATAGTGCTAATAATACTCATACTACTAGTAGTGTCACTACTAATAGTATGAGTATTTACTAACTACTAATACTAACTAATATTAATAACTAATACTGAGTAATACTAATAAAATTACAAATTAATAAAAATACTAATACTAGTCATTTTAATCATTTTAACTATTTTAAGAAGTCATACTCATACCTTTAATAACACATTTCACGGCATCCTTCTGTGTAGACGACTTGAAATCTTTATGCTTAAATATATTCAGTAACACAGCCCTTATATCTTCGTTAGACATTTCACTGTCTCATGGGTCGTTACAATTGCCAACAAGTCATTGTTAGCCTTAACAAATCAACAGATATCTATACTGTAGTCTATAGGCTATAGGCATAGGCATAGGACTGTTGACATGCCTCTGGACCAAGCAGTACAAAATCTATAGGTTATTTTTAACCCAGGGAGAGTTCATTAATTATTTTTAAAATGCTGGGCAGAATTTTATGGAATTTCTTTTATTACTTAAATGAAAGATAATAATATTTAACTGGTTATTTGGGGAATTACTATTAAATTCAGAGTCACTCTTCTTGTCATACACTTATAGTCTTGGCAACATTTACATTTTGGTAAGTAAGACGTAAGAGAAGTAGCCTTATTTCATCTATCATTTATCTATCTATAGTCTATATTATAATTCACAAAGACAAGTACAAGACGTGTGTGCAAATAAGAATGACGAATGACCCTTCCTAGGGTCGACCAATCATAATGTATGTTTGGAAAGCGATGGGGGTGGTAACAACAACCGCAGTGCGCATGTCTCGAGACCAATAATGCGTCGGTGCCGACTTGTCATTGCGTCGTGTTGCTGTTTGTGTCCGTTCTTTCCCCCCATTCTTTGCTCTGTCTATGAGAAAGTCTGCGGCGTATGCTACGCCACGGGTCGTATCTAGTTAAATAAATGCATTAAAACTTCGTTAGGTAATAAAAAAAACTTGTGATTATTACATTAAAATAATTGTAATGAATTTTAACAATTAATTAAGATATACATTAATAATGTTATAAATACGACAAAATTAAAAGTCAAGTGCTCATAAGTCCTTTATATCAATATCTCTGGTCACTTACTTATCTTATCTTATCCATACAGACGCTCCTTCAGAAGATAGTTGCGTCCACAGACCATGACAGATGATCTGTTGGCAAGTGATGCAGCGTTCACAGGACACGGCTTTGTGGGTTCCACGCATTACCCAGCCGCCTAACTACATGTAGTGTTAGGTACCCATTCGGAGCGGGGTGACTCAGTGACGCCCTAGGCCCCGGGAACAAACCCTTGCCTTCACACGGATTCGAACCCGTGACCATCGGTACGACAGCCCAGTGCGCTGCCACTCGACCACCGCGTTCCCCAGCAGCACAACTCTCTAAGTCTCAGTGCCAAATTATACTCTTAAACTAGGTTGTTAAAAGCAAAGTAAAGAGCACTATCAATTAATTTATTTATGATTTGTGTGTGTGTGTGTGTGTGTGTGTGGGTTGTTCAACTCTCACATTTGTCACAGTCATGAATTTTCAAACATTTGCACCACACCAAAATATGACAATATTATATTCACTGATTTTATAAATTAATATTGTCATTGTGTGACATCATTTATGGATGTGACAAATCATGCTAATGTCATGTCCTAATAATTATGACACTCAGCTGCTTATTTAGTGATAACTTTAAAATATTTTGAGCATATGCTTCAATTTAATACCAGCAAAAAGAAATGGTATAATATTAATAAGCAACATCTTTTTTGGTCTGCGCCAAAGTGCACAGTAATGACATTATAGACTATAGGCACTATAGTGTGACTATAGGCTTATAGGCATTTCTACTCATTTTTATACTGCTGCAGTCGAGTGAAACGAACTGTTGGCTAGCATTGCACTACTTATTACTTGGTGAAAATGGCAAACGCCCTTGTTGATTTTTTGTGAATATCCACACATTTGTGGAAAGCAATGTTTTATTTTCGAAAAATGGCTTGGTCCAAATGATCAAGAAGTTAACAAATATGTGTTCTTTACTTTTTCGATATTAAGATCAGCAACACTAAGTGGCAAACATGCGTTTTAAACAGGTGAGTTAAATTTAGGTACTCACTCCAAGAAAAGAAAGAGCCCGAATGGTGAAGTTAAAGAAATGGCGAATCGCTTGGCCCTGATTTCACAGAAATTAACAAGAGTGCATCCTGATAAGGTTACATGTGGGCATTTAGCACAATGAAAAAAGGATATTATATGTAGAAAATCAGATGAGAAAATTACATTTATTTATGCTTTAGGCCCCCCAACCCACCCCTTTTTTAGATTTTGAAATTAATAATAATAATTGGCCTAATTCATTGATTGACTAATCCAATTCAGTCATTTTCATTGAATGAATATGCATAATACTAATACATAGTCATTTGTGTAATATGTAGCCTTAGGCATAATTGATACAATTTTATAAATTAACTTAGCTTAGTTAAAGTTAAGTTAGGGTATTTTTTTTAGTTGTGTGTATCAAGTGTATCATAATATTAATATTAATATCATTGACAGACATTGACTCATTATTGTATCAGTATTCAGAATTCAGTCTTGTATTAGTATTATTATTATTTATGATTTATGATAAATTATTTGTTGTGCTAGGCACTGAAATATGTAATTTACTAATTAATATAACTTAAATATACATGTGGTTGTAGTTTGAACAACGTCAAATGAATAAATTAATTATAAATTATTGTTCATTGTCATTAGTACAAGCAAAGCTTCTGTTAAAAGTTATTCATTTCTAGCATATTCCCACTTTTATGAATTTGTCAATAGTCAATAGAAATAACTTCTTATAGACCAGATTCTAACCTGTATATTTATTTTTATATTATAACCTAAGTATACTAATAAAGCTACTAATAGGAATTTTGAGTAAAAAATTTTTAAATTTATTTTGATTCAAACAGTAATCAGACATTCTAGAGAAAAGGTTATTTCTTACATAGTGATCTTCCACTTACTAAAGACAGAAGATTTCTTAGATCATAGATCATCTGGAAGAGCCAAATCATTATCACAAATAACTAAATAAAATAAGTACTGGAGACAGGCCACAGGGGCAAGCATAGGTACTGTACAAGCCAGAGAGTATAGATACTATAGCTTCCGCTTTCCATGCAAAAATACTAAAGTTTTCCAAAATGCACATAAGATAAGCCATAACAAAACCATGATCGATGTGCATCTAATTAACATAACAATATATTTATTATATGATCAGCAAATAACTCAATCTCTTTGATGCTTTGATACAGCTCTTTCTTTTTCAACAATCACCCAATCCAAAATATTTTCTTTAGCAGATAATTAATTTAAAATAAACTCGTCATCCAAAAATGTTGAATAAATTCTAGACTAAGATCAAATTTAAAGGCAGAAAAGAAGTAAGATTACCCATATGTCATAACATGAACTGTGTCAAACTGGCATGTAGATTTTAAATATACAGTCGAAACTGGTTAAGTCGACGGCATTGGGGTATGAAAAATGGCGTCGAGTTAACCGATGATCGAGTTAAAACGAAAACCAATATGGCGCCAAAATATTAACATGTGCTTGAAATTTCTTTATGTACATGATGTGCGTTAATTAGTGATGGGACAATTAATCGGAATCGTATCGGAACCCTAATATTTCTTCACTCTTTCCTAAGGTTGTAATGACCATTCGTTTTTAAGGACCGTTTAAATATAACCATGGTTCCCACTCAGGAAAACGGGAAAAGTCGGGAATTCTTTAAAAAAATTTCTCAGCCTTCAAAGTCGGGAAAAGTTATGACTAGTCGGGAATTTTTATATATATTTTTTTAATGCCGAAGGAAAGGACTTTGATTACGTCTCTGTGGTCATGTTTTGATTCCATTTAATAAAAAAAATATAAAAAAGTTACCAGTTTATAATCGTCTGCACATGCGTTAAAAGGTCAAAATTTTCGCCTCACCTCGTTGCATGGCGTGTGTGGCGTGGCATGTCACTATTGTCACAGCCGCTCGCGTTTGCAATATCCGTCAAATCAGCGAATTAGCATATCTATATGGTAATTTTAAGTTTAATGCTTTTGACTTGCAGGATATCTGTCACTATCAGACCGCTCTCGAATTTCCTCAGTCAATCAAACTTGCAATATCAATAAAACTATTGCGGCCTTGACCGTTGATCACAGCACGCTGTGTGTTAGATCTCGGCCGGCAACTAAGTCTAAGCGAATTTTTAAAAATATCATTCCTTATCAGAACATGCCTTATCTGAATTCGACCTACAGAAGTGATGATGTGTATATTATATATATATATATATATATATATATATATGCTGGACTATTAAGAAAATGATTTGATTTTACCGTCACGCGCGTGTTAGTCACAGTCACGTATCTTACTGGTAACAAAGCAACAACAAACTTTTAAAAGAATAATCATTTTTTAATTTAATTAAATAAAAACCATCGTCGATTATCGATACAAACCTTTATTTTCATTTCTAAAGATATTCGTTTATCTTAAAAAATAAAATGATTAATGCATCAGAAAATGAATTAAGTTTAATAATAATATAACATGCACTGCGAAATAATGACGGATTAAAGACCGCTAACGCGATTTACGAGCACCTCGGGTGAATACATCTAATTCACACATGGATCGAAAGTGAAAGAAGATAATAACATCCGGTAATTTTTATTGAAATCTCGTAGAATCACACAAGAGCCGGAAGTCTCTCATAAAAAACACTTACTCATTCTGGCAAAATTCTTTTAAAACTAAAACACAAATGAACATGAATGTGTATGTTATTCATATTGTTTAAACACCTCACTTTGATGAGACCTGTACTAGAATATGTATCTTATGTATGAGACCCATCCACCAAAGAAGCATTGATAAACTAGAACAAAGAGCTGCCAGATTCATTACTGGAGAGTATTCAAAATTGACAAGAGTAACACCATTAGTTAAATCATTAAATCTTGAAACACTAGACTAGAGGATAGAAGACAAAAAGAGCAAAGTTGTAATAATACATAAGGCAATTAATTCTAACTTGGAAATACAATACAAAGATAACCTAATAAAACCCTCAGATAAACATAGGGATAAAAACACTTTCCTTATTCCATATGTGAGAACAAACACATACAAATTCTCATTCTTTCTGTATTGAATTCAGACTTGGAATGGGTTGCTTGAGGTATCCAGGAAAACCAACATTTTATCAACTTTTAAAACTCTAATAAAAATGCAAGACCAGACACAAACCATGGATAAGCGTAGGACCCAATAATCTTCTGTATAGAAGTAGCGTCTGTAAGAGATAGATAAGAAGATAAGATAAGATAGTATTGGAACTGAAAATTAAGTCTTAATAAAGTAAGTTAACTCTTTTATTTTTCTTGCAGACTAAACCTCAACATGTGAAAAAGAAAGTAGAAGTCCGAGATTTGAATAGCACATGTAATCCCATTGCCCTTGTTCCATCTAATGCCAGTGATGTTGAATGTGAAGGAGAAGATTGTGTAGATGGAGATATTGAGCCCCAGAAGTTAAAGCTAAATTTTTTTGAACATAAACATGAGGCTCATCAGAATGGAGAGGAAATAGTGATGGACATGGGGCCTATGCTAGAACTGTACAGCCATGACAACTGCAATGGTTCAGTAGCCTCCCCAGAACAGCTTTTAGATGATCCCCCAACTCCTGCTATTCCAGAAAATGATGTCATAATACAAGGAAGGCGGCCTATTTTCTCAGAGTCCGAAGAGACTAACATTGCTACTCAGCTAAAGCAGTGGAAAGAGCAGGGGATGAAGTACACTAGGCTCGATGTTGTTAAAATGGCCTCAGAATATGCTGTGCATCTTGGAAAACGACCCCAAGGTAGGCCCCTGACTGTCAAATGGTTTCGCAGTTTTCTTACACGCCATCCAGAGTGCTATATTCGAAAGTCAAGAAAAACCAAAAATGAAAGACCTGAAAAGCAGCACTTTAACCAGCTGGACATGATTTTAACCACATACAACATGAAGGAGAGCCCGCATTGCATCTTTAGCCTGGTGGAGCTACCTTTGACAATGCTTAAAAATGGAGAGGTATCTGTCCCAGAAGATCTTAGTCTAAATGGGTGGAGCCATCAATGGCAGTAGTAAGTTGAACAAGAAGCTAACTTTCTTGGGCAAAGTGCCATCAACCATTCTGTTTTGTGGAAGTGCTGCTGGCCAAGCCCTGCCCCCTTTTCTTATTTTTTCTGGAAAGACCCTTGATAAGTCAGTTCTGTCTGGCGTCACCCCTGGAGCTGGAGGCATTGCGTGCTCATCTGGGCGTGCCACACCCGAAGTCTTGGTGTCCTTTCTAAGAGAGCACTTTTTGTCACAAGCCCCTGGCCGATCTGGGGACACGCTCGTCCTCCTGCTGGACTCAAACCTGGGCCGTTGCCTGAACCAGGCGGTAATTGACCTTGGCTCCGCTTTCAAGGTTGTGTTTGTGACAGCTCAAACCACACTAAATCCCCAACTCCATCCAATGGCCGTAGGATGCTGCAACACCTTTCAGCGTGAGCTCTGCTATGAATTACAGAAGCCTCTCTACTCATCTGAGACAGCCTCCATATCATCATCGTCAATTTGTGAGTTTTTGTGCCGTCTTTACCATCGCAACATGTCAGCAGAAAATCTACACTCCACGTTCAGGAAAGCAGGCATCTTTCCATTCAACCCCTCTATCTGCCGCAAGAGATACGGCTCAGCTATAGTAAGATCTGGCCTGGCAACAGGGCCTTCAGGCAAGTATCGAGAGTCTGTCTCTGGTGATCTGCCCCAGGGCCTGAGAACCTGTGAGGATGATGACGACATGGATGGCAATCCAGTGGATGATGACGTTGACCTGCAGTAGGAGACCCCTGTTGTCTGCACTGCAGCTCCTGAAGGCTAGGCAGCGACTTGGCATCTGGTTGTTGTAACTTGTGTCTGTGCACTTAAAACTTAATATCTCAGTCTGTTTGTTCGTTGGTTGACAACTTGGTGCTCACACATTACTGGCTCATTTTACCTGTGCTTTGCCCATTGCCAAAATTGAAATGGACAGCATTTACTGTTGTAGTAGATTCACGGAGCTAAGGCTATTTTAGGATCTCAACTGCTCAAAGCCCTGAAATTCATGTTGATTTTATCTGAATTCTAGTTTTGTTGTTACAATGAAGAACTTTCAAGAGTTATTATGATAACAATCAACATTTGTTGATTCTAGTTGATTGTATAAGTGCAATTATTTAAGATATTTTCAATCCATTTAATTTTGATAAAGTCAGGGTTTTATTATACCTGTATTAATTTTAAACTAATATATTTGAAAGGTTTAAAAAATATTCCTTTGAATTACCAATTTGTCAAACATATAGGGACTAACCTTTTCACTTAACGTGAGCAATCCACTTAAAGCTATAAAATGATCTCTTATAGAACTTCATATGATCTAGAAAATCTGCAAAATAATGAAAAAATTCCTAAATAGTTTTATTAAGAGAATATACAGAATCACTGAAATCTATTAAAAGAATTTACAAAATTAAGTTCAAATTATTATTTTCCTTTTTTTTTACAATTACTGTATAGTTTTGGTTGAATGATAAAAAAAAACGACTTGTAAAGATAAAAAATGCACACTGATACAACATAGGTGTTGAAAGATATTTGAAAAATTAAAATATAGTGTGGGCCTTTTCAAGTTTGAAATGATTTTGTTTAAGAGTTGAATTCCTACAGCATGCAATTGATAGTTTCCTAACTGACTGAGAGTCTCTACTTATTTACTCTTGGTAAGATTAAAAATCTGATCACACTTTAGTTTGTTTTAAATAACAAACTTTTTGTTTACACTGAGATATTTATTTGTTATTTCTGGTCACTTGTTGTTGCATATATTTGCCATTGTTTATTTTCTTGTTGTTACTGATATCAGCTTCTAGTCGCAAAGCTCACTTTTTTTATATCTTTGCTTTATATAGTTTTCACCAATTGTTTTCTTCATTGCTTAATTTTTCCCCCCCATTTTTTGCTATGTTTGTTGTTTTTCATTGTAATGCAATTAATTTTTGGTGCAGCTTGAGTTTTTAAAATTTTATTTTCTTATTTGTTGAATTATTTTTTTTATTATTGTTATTTTTAAAATAAGAAATCCATGACAATAGATTAGTTTTACACCTTGCCATGAGGTACCTGGTCTCGTCGATGTGACAATCTGACATACTATTTTGATTATTTACTTTTTTAAAACTCATTTTGAGCACCCGCAATATATCAGTCAGAGTTTTGTACTTAAAATGTCTCTGTTATTCAAGCCTTATTCTACATAACTTGATGCCTACAATTGGTTCAATTGTATTCTCTGACAGGACGCTCATTGTATCATGCAATTTAAAGATTTTAACAAAAATATTTTGTTGTATTTGAACATTTTATTTGTAATTTCTCAAAATAATTCATAATATTTAAATATTTGTTATTTGTTCTTGCATCATATGCTTTTTTACAGTAATTCATAATATTCTATTGTATTTCAATTGCTCAAAACTAACTAATATATGTCCATGTATATTTGTATAGGTTTAATGAACTGTCTTGAAATCAAGTTACCAGTGTAAATAATAAAGAGACTAGAATTTCTAAGCAAAAAGCAACAACAAAAAAAGCATACAAAAGCTAATCCCAAATGTTCCTACTGGAATGCCCTGGCTGGGCATTTTAAATAGTGAGCCATTTGTTTTAAATAGTGAGCCATTGGTTTTAAAATTGTGAGCCATTGGTTTTAAATAGTGAGCCATTGGTTTTAAATAGTGAGCCATTGGTTTTCTAGGCTTGCCATATCTTGTTTGGAACCTGGACTCCATTTATGTCTCAAAGTCTAAGATACCGGTAATTGATTTTTGTAACACAAAATAAAGAGCTCAAAGAATGACTAGTCAGGGTTGGGTTTTTACACAGAGTTGGAGAATTATTGTACTCACAGTATTTATGTACATCATACTGAACCAAAACGTATTGTTTTATTCAGGTTAAATGTAAAAATTGTGTCAATCCCATTAACTATAAACATCATGTGGACAAGGGGAAGGAAATCTGTGATTATTTTTACTTCAGTTTATTTTACCCAACAAAATTGACATGCAAAATAATTTTATTTGTTTTTTTTAAAAATAGTGTTTAGATGATTACTATTATTATTAAGCTGCACATTTTCATACCTCATAGACTTGTTTTTCAATAATACTCTCATTAATTTATAACTTAGTGGAAAAAATCACCAATATAGATAACAATCACTTAGATTTTCACTAATATATATATAATGTAAATCTCATATATACTTCAATTGAATAGTCACGTTAAAATATTTTATATTTTCTTTTAATGGCAAAAAAATGCTTCACTGGTAATGTGTACAAAAAGATCATATTTTTAAAAGGCAGTCTTTCTTTTCAGTTTTAATAAATATTAATCCAGCAGCTGCATACTTTCGTGTTTACAATATGGGTTTGTAAGTGCAAAATTAGTTTTTTTTACTCTAGGGAATAAAGTTTTTATATACTTCAAAATTTTTGGTCAGGATAGTTTCTTTGCGAAGACATGGATCAGTGAAAGAAAAAATTATTTATTTAACTTTGTTAACCAGGATAGATTAAATTTTAAATAGATTTTAAAGTATTCTCTGCAAATCATCATCATTTTCAATTGATAAAAATAAGACTCATTGTTAGTAACTCTATGGTCAACAAAGAAAGAGAACATATCCATTTAACAAGTGCCATCATTGATCTAGTTGCCTTTTATTGAAATATTGTCTTTGCTACAATCAAAAATATATTTAAAATTTGTAACAGTGCCTTGATAAAAAAAACACATTGTTTTTCTATTCATTAAATCTTCAAAGAATATACAAACTAGCTAAAATCCCATATGTATTTATAAAATTGAGTCTTTATTACCACTATTATAAATTTAAACTTACTTTTCATTAAGCTTTGTTGTTAAATTGGTAGACATTGTGTAGTTATATTTACAATTGCTCATACTCACCAGGTTTTCAAGATTTTTGGGGTGTTTGAATTGTGTATGAAACACCTCAAAATTCAAATTCACTTTTTTTCATTTGTTTGTCAGAAAACATCTAAAAATCCCTGCATTTTATTTTGCTTCGTAGACGTCACCTATATATCGTTATTCCACGTGGGGCAAAATCTTTCAATGCAAAAATATGTGATTGAAATTAATATTGATAGAATCACTTTTAATGCTCAATTCATTGCAGGACCTTGTTTTGTGGATAACTGTATAATCTATAGTCTTGATATTATCTTTTGTTTGTTGAGAAAAGTGAATTTCAAAAGTTGAAAAAACGTCTTTTAATATTGTTCCATTGGAATCAATGACATACCTATAATTTTATTTGGTCAATGTTTTAAATTATAGTTTAGAATATGACATCTCCTTTTGTTTGATATTTTCAGGTGCAATAGCAAAAATGTTCTATTTTGATTAAGTTCTCAACTTATTGCTAGAAAAGATGTTATATAAGTGTCAGAGACTCACCTTGTGATAGGAATAGTTTTTCAAAAACAAGAAAAAAAGCTCCTTTTACTGGTATCTTTAATGTAGTTAATGATGGTTAGTAAAAAGTATTTAAAATGCAATGTTTTTCAAAGAAAAGGTGTTTTACTAATCTTGTTAGGAAAATTTCTGAATCAAGTCTTTTTAAAATCACCTTTTGCTGTCTGTCATCATACTCATGCATTCTGTCCTTTTCATTTCTACACTCTCTGTGCAGAAATGTTTTCCATATGATCTTTGTGCATACCACTTTCTCTTCTTCCTTATGTGCTCCACGTGAGCTCCTGTTGTATTGAAACTTATCATAGTTCTGAAATAATTTTTTATACTTCTTTGGTACCAAACAGATTAACTTACAAGTAAAATCCCGTTCAATACCAAAAATATAAAAATGTTATATATTTTATAAAATTTTAAATCTTATCTGGAATATATTGTTAGACCTCACAAAATCTATTTACTAGTTTGTCAATGCCATGAAGATCTAGTCAACTTTCTAAATATTTTTTAAGAGATCTAAAATCAAACCTGTGCAATGCCAAAATTTATTTATGCCTAAAATGGCAGTTTCTGAAAGTACCCTGCTCATTTTATCAATGTTTAAGTTTACATTTTTTGTATAAAGCAAATTAACTAAAGAAGAAATCATTCTAATAAATATCTCAAATTGAATGTGAGTTTTAGGATGTGATATTTACTTTAAAGTTTAAAAAAAATATATTTTTTTAAATCCAACACTAGTACATATATTGTATATTCTTTATGTTTTAAACTTATTGTTCTCCATATACCATTTTCATTACTGTTACATAACAGTTAACAGTCTATATTTATATGTGAGGGTAGCCAGGTTAGGATCTTTAAAACTGAACCAAATAATTAGCTTGAGAAAAACATATGACCTGACAACCCTAATATTAACCAACTTACTTGCTTGATACATACATCAAAACATTTGGTAAACAAATTTTCAAGCGCATAGATTAATCTTTTGAAGGCTTTATCTTACCCCAACCCTCCCCTCAAGTCATTATAATATGCTAACATGCTACCTCCAGTTAGTCACAGTACCCTTTGATAGGCAATAGAGCACAAGATAAGTATTATAAAAATGTCAGTGATTTAGGGTTTTATCTGCTGCTCATACCAATAATCAGCCACTTTGCCAAAATGAGATTGTTTTATTGGTGCTATCACAGGGTGTCATTGACAATGTTACTTGTGTCAACTATTATGAAAGTGTTGTCAATATTAATAGATTTTATATTTTTTTAATCAATGAACAGATAGATAACTTTTTTTTTCTCCAGACTTATGGCTTATAAATAAATTTAAAAATAATGCATTTCCTTAACTTTTTTTGACCTGAGTTATAATAGTTATATATTTTATTTCTTTTTGGTAAACAAACTTAAGGACTCTTGCTCAAGAAATGCTAAGTCAATAACCAAACATTATGATATAGGACAGTGGTTCTCAACCTTTTAAGATTCAAGGACCACTTGAAAAATTTGTGTCTTAGCCGCTAACCACTACTAAAAATTTTGCTACTCCTCTGCAGGAAATTTATAGATAATTATACTTTGAATATAAATTAAAATTTCATCCTCGCGGACCACCAGGGACATTTTTGCGGACCACTAGTAGTGGTCCGCGAAGGTTGAGAACCACTGATATGGGATGTGGACTCATTTCTAAATCTATGTACACTGGCTCTACCCTGAAATAACTTATCACTTCTTTTTCCAGTTTGTTTACGAATTTCTTAAAAGCTTTGAAACCAACTGGACATATTATTACTCTTTAATACTGGATGTGTCTCATGACCAGCTCAGATAAAGGAAATGTCTTTAGTAATGTTATACTTGTATTATTGTACTAAACTGCAGCAACACCTAGTCATAGATCTTGATACTCATGTTCAAATTTTTTTTTCATTTAATTTTATTTAAACCTGCAGTGCTCAAAGTGTTTTTACTGACTTTTTATATTTGTAGTTGGAATTGGGTTTCTGTCAGGCTGCTTTTGCACTACAATATTGAATGCTAAGTCAAGATTTTGTTATTCGGGTCAACCATTATAATTTGCTGTCATAATTTTTTTCTATTCACATTCTACTTGGTTGCACATTATTTTTTTTAACAATACATATATTTATTATAAGTTTGCTCAGAGACCAATTTTTTCCCTCCTTAATGTGTTTTTGTTTTCTATTTGAAACTCATACATGTCATTTATTTTCATTATATTATATATATATATATATGTGCATGTATTTTGAAATCCTTTTCATCCCCATTCAGTTGAAAAAAAAGGACAAGAAATTTGTATTCTCCTTATTCATGGCTTTTTCATGGATTTAAGCTCAAGATAAAACATCACATTAATATAATACTTTCCTGTACCGGTATTCAAATATAATATGACATTTTCAATTCTTATCCTACAATAAGTCAATTTCACTTATTATATAGGTTTTAATGCCAAGCGATGCCATTTGTTTTAATTCTAATCGTCTAAATATCTAGTTTACTAACGAAAGCCTGCCTTAACCACCGATCTGTGAATTAAGAATCACTAATGTCTATTCTTGTACATTGTTATATTTTATTAAATGTAATAGAAAACTATATCTCTGCTAAAAAATATGCTGTTTAACTTGAAATAGTGTGTTTAAAATATGTGTACGTATTTAGTGCCAAACTGTGCCTCCAATGTTAACTATTTAAGGTGTTGATCGCTTTGTGTGATTGAATATATTGTTGTGGGAGAAAAGTAATTCTAATTGTGAAATGTAATAGATTACATTACATGAAAACGCATTTTTTGGTTACACTTTTATGCACTTGGAATAAGTAAATAGTGTCCTCAAAATTAGATAATTATTTTTTAAAATAATTTATGTTGTATACTACTAATTTACATTTATCTTAATTTCACAATGTTGATTTTTTTAAATATTTGCTATTGCTGGACTTTTTTTTAGACATATTAATTGGTGGTATCAACAATTTATCTTTAAAAAGTCAGTAACTGTTTTTTAAAAAAAAATTATTATAGACGTTAATTAATTATTCAAGTCCAAAACCTGTCATTTAAGTTTCTGTGACAATATTTACAAAATATATTATGTAGATCAAAATGATTTTTATCTACTAAATTATTTATGATTTATTTTAAATGACGCTTTCTCTATTTTCAAACTGTGTTATTTGTATTTAGTATTTTGATTATAAAATTCCCACTCAAATATCTTCTGGATTCTTTTTATTGAGATTATTTTATAGAATGATAAATTTGTAAAAACTTTTTATGAAATAATTGTAATATGATACATACTATTAATGGAAAAGAATATGTGATCCCTAATCCAACTCCATGTCTCTATGCTCTGACTGGAGTTAGCTGAAATACGTTGATTTTTGTAGACATGAAAGTATGGAGAGGGAGGGTGGTCTTGGTAGCATTTTTAGTGGTAGTGTGTACTTCAATCAATCAATTAGTTAAAAATGGTAAATATAAATTTAACCTCTCGCTACACTTAACCAAAAAATATTGTAAAGACCCTGGGAATAGCTATTTTAAAAAAACAATGGAACCACTTGTACTGATTGCATCAGCAGTCTATGAGATATGTTTTTATGAACCTTTGACTTATTCTCAGTATTTTAAAAATAAAGAATACATTTAAAAGTCATTTACCCTAAAAATCAGAAACAAACTCAAACAAAATAGTGGATAATGGGTGAGGAAGAATATATATGGGGTACTGTTGGAGGGAAAGCTGTTTCGCTATGTAGTGTCCATTTATTATTGCTTTAGTTATGTATTGTAATAATAAGTGAACAATAAGAAAAACATTGGTTTATGTGAAATGAATACAAATAGTAACTTTAATCATTAGATATTGACTCGAAATTTTCTTCATAGTTATCTGGTCATGGGGAAAACAATAGTGATACAAAAAATAAGATTAAATTGTATTTCATAAAAGTTTGTGATGAAAAAACAATTTTAAAAAAAACAAAAAGATGATTGACTGCATTTTCTTGTTGTAACTTTGTAAAATACACTTGCAAGTAATAATATGTAATATATTTTTCTGATAGTTGCAATGCACAAAAAGTGTGAACAGCATTTATTTTTTTTCTACATATTTACACTTAGTAATTTATAAATTACCAAAGTGCTCTAATTTTTTAAAGGCACATAAAAAATTGAAAATATATTTAAGATTTGTTAATCATTATTGATCTGGAAATTGAGAATATAAATTCAAAATTCCAACCATAATTATGGTTACAGAAATAATAAATGTCTAGTATTATTAGTATTCTAAAATAACAGACTTGGTATGAATGAGATCACGAGGAATAGCTATGTCTACCTGGTTTTAATCTTTTGATAATTCACGCTGTGTTTAATCAGGCAACAAAGCCATCTCTCAAACAACAATGTTGAAGTAAGCCTTTTAGATATTGATAGCTTCACTGGATCATCCTGCGTTTCATCATCAAAGTGTACTTAACCTATGCCATATTGTTTTTCACTGTTTCTGTTGTATTCTTGGTATGGATCTCAGAGCTATTTGATTGTGTGCCACTCAGTTGTTGTCACACTTTTGCTCAGTACACCCATCTTATGCTTACCTTACTCAGGTGATCTTGTTGACAACTGCCCAAGCCCAAACAATGTCATGTAGTCAAGCATCGTTTTTTAAAATAATTTTTATATAAATGAAATTTAACTATTGTTTATTGTTTCTAAAACCAATGATAAAATTGCAAACTAAATTTATTTATTTTGAATGGTTAAAGAAATAATATAATTCTAATCAATTGTAATTATCTACTGTTTGAAAATGCTACAATTTTTATTTCTTTCATGGGGGAGGATAGAAATCTTGCATTATGGTCTATCTAAAATAAATCAAATTAAATGCTGCTCCGATATGAAAAGACATATCATGTTAACAATAATAAGATCAGGCCATAGGTCAATGACAAAGATTATAAGAAATACTATTGACTTTGGTTATGGGCAGTTTTAGCTTGCATCCCTTCTGGTGAGTAGCCTCTTTTCATTCAGTTTCCTATTGGATCCCATTGCATTTATATGAATGCCTCACACAATGTCTGTCACATATTTGTATTCACAGCTCAAATTTCAAATAAAAGATCGGGGAAAACAATTTCTTGACTTTTAAATTTGTGTTAGAACTGAAAATGCATGACAGGGAAGTTGAGAGTTTTTGTGATAATTTTTATAAAGTAATAAAACAACATTAATTTCTTGACATTTTAATTTAATCAGGTATTAACAACTAGAAGCTAAAGAAAAGATATTTTAATGACAGTACTGTTAACCTACTTACAAATATAATTAGATTACAGCTGTCCCACTAGCACAAGCAAACATAGTTAGTCAGGTTCTCTGCTAATATCTCCTTAAAATTACATAATAAGCTTGTATTTTATAAAAACAGTTAAAAATAATGCTGTTTTCAAATACAGACATCAAAATATTTTAATGCATTAGCATTTGTACAGTATACTATAACTTGTATTATCAGCAATGTTCTCTAAAGTTCATTGGTCTGTGTGTAAAGTAAAGAAACTCACGTGAAAAGTTGCACAGCATCTTTTTTTTTGTGCAATATTTTACCAAATTTGCTGCGCTGTAATTATAAACTACTTCGCCACGTCGGTCAGATATCTGTGTGACCGCGCAGCTTATTGGGAACATTGATTATCAGCTAATCCAATCATTTATGTTAAGATAACTGCTGCACAACATATTAATGAATTCACACATTTGAAATTTAAATGTTTATTTACTCAAAATGAATGAAAAATGAACAAGGAAAAAAAAAGGTCAATGGAATTTCACTCCTACATGTTTGCAGCTCCCTGTAAAAGTTTTTGAAAACGAGTTGCAATGGTTAATGATGTGTCGATAAACCTTTCCACACAGTTAGAAACACAGCTCTCTGTTCTACTGTCTAGTTTATCACGTGGCCGGTCTACACATTGTTCCCAGCATACATCTGCCAATTTATGAACCTGAAATTGAGATGGAGTCAAAGGAAAAAATTATCAAAATCTAGGTAATAGAAAGGATAATTTTTAACAGCTGATCCCAAAAAGTTACTTCCTAGTGACATAAAACTAAAACATTAACTACTTAATTAAGTAATAAATGATGGGGTCAACAGAGACAAATTGGTAGAGTCTTTACTTGGCTAAACATAATCAAACTACAGCATATGCCACAACTTGAAAACAGTGCCATTAATGACAGGCAGCCAAACCTTTGAATCCAAAATATTTTTTTTACTTTAAAGCTCTCGATCGAGAAAATAAAATGTCCTTTACATGTATTTAAAATAAATGCTCACACAATAATGAAAAATGTTACTTCATTGTTCAAAAAGGTTCAATTTTTTTTTGGAAAATAATTCTTTATGAATTGATTAAAAATTTTAGATTAAAAATTGCATGAATATGTTAAGATATAGTAACCTCCTTATACTCAGAGCATGTATGATTTTGAAGATTTAGCTTTGTTTTATAGTTTTTTTTTAATAAACTGAATCCTTAAAAAAAAATTAGGCACAGGGGTAAGTAAATTGCTGAGATGAACAAGGTAAATGGATGTATAAATCAAACATTTGGTCCCTTCTGGTTTGAAATTTTGTTATTAAAACTATAATTGATTGAAATATCTTAAGGGTTTATTTGCTTTAACAAAAATAATTTTTGTGCTGACAGAAATGTACGAAAAATCTTTATTCAAAGACAATTTTCCGATTGAATCAAAGTAACAATTGATACATTTACAAAAAGAAGATAGGTATTCTACTCTGAAACCTCAGCATTTTCATATTTAGGTTTTTGTTTGGTTGGTCATTTCAATTTTTAAAGCAAATATGTATATATTCACAAAGTAGATCTAACTTCCAAGTGAAATACTTTAGAGTTATGATGGCAATTACCTTGGGGAATCCAACAATGATTCTATTGAGATTGTTATTATTATTTTGACTAAATGAAGAAATGGTATGTTGCTTTTTACAAAAGAAATCAAATTCTAATATGAGGGCAAATTCAGAACAGCTTCATAAAACTAAAATGTTTGTTACAAGAAAATTATTTACTATAAAAATAGTTCATGAATTTGACCAAAAAATATTCATAAATTGATAATGTGAAATTCATTTTGTCATTCAGATAAATACGCTTATCATGATGTTCTAATTTTTATGAATTAATAGCACTACAGTCTTTAAACTTTAACACTGTCCCAAAAATATCAGCCCTCATAGTGGAACTTACTATTCATAGCTATCATTGCACTGCTTGTGAAAACACTAAAATTTAATAAGTTGAAATTTATCCTGGATTGGTATTCCTAATTATTTATAGCATAACAAAAATAAAAATAATAAATTTGACATAGGTAAGTAAAAAGGAGACTGGGTAGGGAAGATTTGGAAGATGTTGACTAAAAGACTGCTTTCGTGCTAAGTTAAGGAGCTGTCTTATTTCAAATGGGTTCCAAAAAACATGGTCATTGCAAGCTTCTTCGATGAATACTATGTAACAAGAGTGTTTTGTCTTTTTTTATAAAAACATATATTCCAATAAATCTCAAAAGGTAACTTACCTGGGCTTGAAGTTCTGCTTTTTGGGATTCCATCTGAATGAAACTAGCAACCTCAGGGTCCACTTCATCTTTATTTGGTAGAGAGTCAAAAGACATTCTGTATCTGATAAATAAAAACTGCCTTTAAAAGATATTGTAGGTTTCCTTTTATGTATGATAATTATTGGTTGAGACTTTTCTCTGCCAAAATCAGAGCCATACAAATTTATCGAGGACATGACAATGTGTTTTTTCATTGTTAGTTAGTTAGCCTACTAAAAGACATCACTGAAACCATATTTTTAGTTTAAAGCATCAGGCGTTAAATTTCTTTACAATGTATGATTTGAATAGAGGCTAAAAAAGTTCAAATGTCAATGGGTATCTTTGAACCTATTGCAGTACTAATACCCAGGGTAGTAAAATTGAGAGCAAATACCCGTAATAACATGAAAACTTAAGGAAATCAGGCCAATTACTCAATAGATCCTCATATTAAATTCAGTTCATTGACATTAATTCAGCTCCTTAAAAGAAAATAAAAAGGTTTACAGTTTAATAGGTAGCCCTAGCAAACTTTTCTGAAGCATTCTGTTACTTAGAAATAAAATATATAAACTGGGTAACAGAAAACCTGAAGACAAATAAGACGAGTAATGAATATTCTTTCCAAGAGGCTTTCAAACAGAAATAATATAAAGATAGAAAAACTCAACTTTTAAACAAATATTTTGATGAAAGGAAATGTTAAGCCTTTCATGATCAATGTAGGCTTATTTCTCTGTTAAATTCTTCATAACCAAAGAGTGGAAAGATACAAATCTTTGGGACAGATAATACGCAATACAGTATATTACTATCATGGTCAAATAATTTTGGTGCATACATTTTATTTTACTGACAAATGTGGATTTTATTTTCGGTGAAAAAATAGTAAAATTAATGTGTGGAATAAGTCTATTCAATAAAACTATAAGTTAAATGCTCTTAAATTTTGTATATTTCAAAAGCAATTTTTATGCTATTTCTTACTTTTTTCCCCCTAAAATTATTAATTATACTGTAGGCCTATGACTTGACTTGGCAAACATGCTTTAGTAACTTTAGACTAAAGTTTAGTAATATTTGAAATAAGAGACTGCAGGACAATTATTCTACTTGCTGCATATATAGATTAATACATTATGTTGGAAAGAACAAATGTTTAGCTATCACATATGTTATGGTTTACAGGTCTGAAAATGACCCCAGGGCCTAGTCCTAAGGAACCCCCAGAGTGTAAATGGAGCACTGAAAATTAATTAATCATAATCTTATATGTAGCCTAGTGTGGCTAAATGGTTAATTTGAATAATACTGACAGAACAGCTAATAAAACAAATAACTAAATGCAGGTTGGTTGAGGACTATAGTTCATATAATGTTTATTTGAATACTAATTTCTGTACTAAGGTAATTGAACAAACACAGGAAGCACAGTATAGTTCTACTCCTGATCCCTAAACTCTAAGCCCTAAAAAATGGCCCTACTCACACCACTATCACCTAGAAAGTGATCTGGAAGAAAGAGAGCGCATCGTCTCCAAGTTCCAGTTCTTATGGGCCCCTGACCGATGACTCGGGTCGTTTCCCATTGGTCATTACCCTCTCCCACGGTCAAGCACGTGAGCATTCTACTCTCATTGGTCCACCTAGTCTAACAACCCTCATAGAGAAAAACTTTCTGCATGATCACAAAGGCCGGGATGCAACCGTGTCGTGCGTCTCTCAGAAATGACCAAATTGTTTAATTGGCATGGGTCGTTCCACTGACCAAAAGATGACCCGTGGACAGCAGATTTCAAGAGCTTTGTATGACCCGGGGTCACGGCGTCTCATATTACATCTGTTCTAACAAAGGTTCTCAAAATGTTTTGGGGCAAAAGGTTCTAAAAATGTTATGGGCATACTGCCACTTATAAAAAGTTCACTAAAAATTAATTTAGACCTAAAAATCATTTATATAATTAAAAAGAGTAAGGACCTAGCACAGTTCCTTGTGGAACTCCTGAGTTAACCGCTACTGGTGCAGATTTAGATCCATTAATTATTACAATTTGCTCTCACTCTCTACCCAAAAGGAAGTCTTGGATCCAGTGATGTAAGGCAGTGCTTCTCAAACTTTTTGGTATGGCGGACGAGCAGGAATTTTTTTCCATTGCACCAGGGACCCGTGCACTATCTATCTCCCCTGTACTGACGTGGTAGCGAAATGAGCCCCTACATCAACTACATGTCGTACAGCCCTAAAACTTTAGGCATGATTTCGGCTTGTTTTATGCGACATGTCATCCAATAATTATGAACTGAATAATCTAAAACCTTGATTGCTTATTGTTCATTTACGATCGTCTCATTTCGTATTAAAATGTTTTTACGTTGATAGTGTTTTAATAAATTCGTATTCTGCCTTATGCCTAAGTTTCAATAAATGAGCACATAAAATATAATT
This sequence comes from Ampullaceana balthica, assembly GCA_944989445.1. Taxonomy (NCBI): domain Eukaryota; kingdom Metazoa; phylum Mollusca; class Gastropoda; family Lymnaeidae; genus Ampullaceana; species Ampullaceana balthica. The sequence continues at coordinate 95,220 of CALYLW010001128.1, forward strand.
TTAAAATTCATTCAAATTTACTTGAAAAAAGTAAATAGAGTTATTTGAAAAAATAACTAACAATTAGTAAATGTGTAAGTTTATGCTAAAAGTTTAACTTTAACTACTGGGTTATATGAGCCTTTTCATTATTTGAAAGATTATCAAGTGGTGCCTCGATGAGGACAATGCTACACGCAATGGAGAATGAATATCCATACTGTTCCTGTACTTTGTCTTATTGTTGAAAAACCAGTCTCACATCGGTAAGATGAAGGAAATGGAAGAAAAGACTTGAGGACAATTTCGGCAAGCTCAGGATATTCTGCACTTACATGAATCCAAAAGAACGCAAGAGAGGTCATAGTTCCAAAATTCATTTAAAATCCTTCATCCCCAGTTAACTCCAGCAATTTATCTTTCAGAGTTACGGACAAATCAACCTTCGATGCACTAAATGGATTACGTATTAAGTACCTTTTCCGGAAGTATAACTCAAAACGGTCGATAAATTTTGTCAAATACTAAATGATGACTCTATGTAGAGATGGAACATCAATCTCTTCATCTTTATTGATAATTGTTGCCAAATAGTGAAACATATCCAAACAATCTGGTGATACTTGACTCTTCAAGCTTTCTTTTATGCCATTGTAAGGCATGAAGCCCTCATTCCTTGCATGGAAAAATTGAGCTAATTTAAAATGACAAATATATCAGCCAAGTAGGCCAACGTGGCTGTCCAATTCCCATTTCGAAATAGTTGAGACCAATCCAGTTTTTTCCACTGAAGAAATTGGTCGAGCTCTCTTGGCAATTATAAAAACTCTTTACAGTACATTTCCTCAAGACAACCAATGTTCATCATCAGAGGCGTAACTAGGTTTTTGGCGCCCTTGGCAAATTTATTTTGGGCGCCCTTGATAAATTGACAAGTTTCACCTTTGCGATTTTTTCATTTGTTAGAAAAAATAATTGAATTTCTCTTATTTTATTTATGACAATTATTACGTAGTCTGACAGTGACAGCCATACAACGTGAATATAAAAAATGCATAAGACAGGAACAATACTAATTTGCAGTTTGTTATTTACTAAATAATACCAAATTAATTGGTGGATAAAACGGAATATTGTTGCGTTAATAAAGAATACAGCAAAACTTGAAGTAACGTGTATTATAAATAAAAACAATACTGTCAATGTGTCATACTCATTATCTCATACGTAACGATAGAAAATCACAATTAAAAGTAAACTTAAGTAACACTCCACCGACTACAGCTCAGCACTTCCGTTAGCTGGCGTATTGACGTGTTGCTAATACAGTCGGACCTTTCTAAGTCAAACTCAAGGGGGGAAAAAATTTGACTTACGGAGTTTTTGAGTTAGGGAAACTGGCGTAATAGGCGCAGATTAATCAAGGACAATGTTGATATTGAGAGGGGGGAGAGAAACAGCCATAACAGCATAGAAGGCTTGACAGGATCACAGGAAAGAGGGGCGGTGATGTTTCATATGAAAGGAGCCAACTTGCTTTGGCATACCGACACCTTCCCTCCTCTCCTCCACTTTACTCCCTCGACAGTGGGATGAGGATACTAAGATTTTTCTTTTTAAAAGAAAGACTGTAAAATCATATTGACATTTGTATGATAAGAAGCCCCGCAAAGGCCACAAACATAATAAAAAATATTATAATAGTTTAAATGAAATATATTTAAATATAATTAATTATTCACTTTTTTTATCAAGAATAAAAGTGAAATACAGTTGGACCTCGCTAAGTCGAACTTCCCTAAGTGGAAAACCTCCGTATATCAATTAATTGTTAGGTCCCGGCCAAACTCCATAAGACTAATGTATTTTAGATCTCCTTAACTACAAGATTTTTGGCTTTCAACCTCTCTTAGTCGAATTTTCCAAGGCGCTTGGGTTATTATTCTGGAGTGACATTTCAGAACACGTGTTCCATAGAGCCACGTAAATGGACGTAAAATCTTATCTTAGTGCATTCCAAGAGGGATTAAGCGACCCTTGCAAGTACAAAACATGACAAAGACAAGAAAAAGGAGTGGTAAGTGGTAACTAATTTGCGTCCCTTTGCTGCATGCTGTGACTCTTTTTAAAAAGAAAAATCTTACTCCCCCCATCCCACTGTTGAGGGAGTAAAGTGGGGGAGGGGAGGGAAGGTGTCTCTTCTCACGGGCTTGTGTCGGCATGTCAAAGCAAGTTGACTTGCTTTCATATGAAACATAGACACCGCCTCTCTTTCCTGTCAAGCCTACTACTACTAGCCGGTATGGCTGTTCCCCCCGCCTCTCAATATCTACATTGTCCTTGATTAATCGGCGCCTATTACGCCATTTTCCCTAACTCAAAAACTCAGTAAGTCAATTTTTTATCGGGTCCTTTTGAGTTCGACTTAGAGAGGTCCCACTGTATTTATTTAAATACAAATTTAAAAATTAGTGATTTAGTGGCGCCCTTTTGAGCTGGCGCCCTTGGCCACTGCCCCGATGCCAACCCGTTGCTACGCCACTGTTCATCATCATGCAGTAAAATCTGTTTGTGTTGACATTTGCTTGGTGGCTAATATTTCACGGTGAACAAAACAGTGGGTAAACTTGCATTCTGGTGCTACTTCCCTAATCTTAATAACAAATCCAGAACACCGCCCAGTCATAGCCACACAATATTTAATTTCTATTTAACATTTGTCAACAAAATAATCTTCCGCTGCGTTGAAAAATTCAGAACTAGTTGTACTAGTTGGTAATGAAGTACAATAGAAATGCTCTGCCTTCAAGTCATCCCTATACTGATATCGCACATAAAACATCAGAATAGCCAAAATAGAAATGTCTGTGGTTTCATCGAGCTACAGTGAAAAATATTTACCAGATTTCAGCTGTTCTATTTGCTGCGCTTCAATATTACAGGCCATAACGTGGATACGTCGAAATATTGTGTCATTTGAGTGTCTGAACCATTTTCTTTGCCACAGTTTCATTTAACATTTCCAAACAGACATCCTTAATGCACCCTACAACGAGCGCTTCACCGATTGTATGTTTTTTAGCCTTGGCAATTCACAGTGCTACCTTTGATAAAGTAATTATGTGGGATGAATCAAAGATACGTTTTTGAAATATGTTAAATCAGCTCGCTTTCTTTTGAAGTACTCTTTGGGGTTTGAACTTATGCCTAGTAGTTAAGTGCCTCTAGAGTTTTAGGGCTTCATTGCATTCGATAGAACATCGCCGCAATAAAACATTGATATCTTGGGATACCAGAGTCATCCGAACTCACAAAACCTAATCAAATTTATGAAAAGTCATATTTTCGAGTGAAGGTAATAAGAATTCGTTTCGCTTTGTTTTTATTTATGTCTCCATCAACTAACTGTGAAGAATAGTCCAAATTTGTTTGATGCTCAGCATTCATATTTCATCTCCTTATACTTATAAACATATCCATTGGTTATTTATCTATACATTGTGTGTGCTAAATCTTTTCAGTATGGCTATGGCGTATCAACTCTCTCTCTCTCTGTTTTTATTTTCCAAGTTTTAAAATATATAATTTAACATTTTACAACATACAGTAGTGCAAATCTATTGTTTGAGTTTGGGGGACAGATCTATAATTCTGTGCTATCAATGTTTGTTTCCAACTTTTTTGGAGTAGATTGAAATAAATTAATCACCAAAAATTTGGGGCATCTCCTTCATCCTCAATGATTTGCGATAATGATTACATATTGAAATAAATATATACTTATTAAATTATTTTATTACATGTAATTTAATTTATTTTCAATTATTTGTTTCATATGTGATTGTGCCGAAAAATTGACATGTGTTATAGAATTAGGGTAATCCCTTATTTCAGCGCATTTTAAATTTTTAGAACAAAATAAATAAAATAACTTACTTTTACTAATTTAAACACTTAAATCAGAAATTTAAAAAAGTATTTAATGCTTTACAATTAGTTTTACGTGTGTTTTTTTTAGTTTAAAGGGGTTTTTAACTTAGAAAAGGGTTTTTAAAAGCAGATTCCCAACAACAACAATGGCGCCGTTAGTCACAGAAGATAGTGAAATATACACATTTTTATTTCGCACAAATAGTAAAATAGTAATTTTATTTTTTTTTAAAAATAATGTTTTAATTTTAAAATCTCTATGGCATCCGTCAATCCTCATTGGATGATAGCGTTTCCTCCTGCTCGTACACAGCCCTGTTTGACTCCGCTACAAACTGGGAAGGGTTCTGAGGCGGCACCATCGAAGAGCACTGTGCTTGTGCATATTGGTGTGGAAGGACTCGATGATGGAGAGAAGCCGCGGCGGACATCCTATTTTTTCCAATATACGTAGCAGACCCTTGCGGCTGACCAGGTCAAATGCCTTTGTTAGATCTATGAAGGCAACGAAGAGAGCTTTCTGTTGCTCCCGACATTTCTCTTGTAGCTGACAGAGTGAGAAAATCATGTCCATGGTTGACCGGCCAGCCCGAAAACCGCATAGTGATTCTGGGTAGACATTATGTTCCAGAATTTTCAGGCGTGCAAGGATCACTCTGGCAAAAGCCTTTCCCACAATACTCAGTAAGGAGATCCCACGATAGTTATTGCAATCGCTGCGATCACCTTTGTTTTTATAAAGCGTGACTATTTTGGCGTCACGCATATCCTGTGGGATGTGACAGTGTTCCCAGCAATCGCATATGAGTTCGTGCAGAGGCTTCAGTAGTGCTGGCTGGCTGTGCTTAAGGACTTCTGCAGGAATGCCATCGTTGCCTGGGGCCTTCCCATTTCTCAGATGATCGATAGCCCTACTAAGCTCCTCTAGTGATGGTGGAGCATCAAGCTGATCTAGAACTGGTAGATCTGGGATTCTTTCTATGGCAGATACTACATTCTGTGTCACATAGAGTTCTAGATGGTGCTCAGTCCAGCGCCGCATCTGCTTGTCTCGTTCTGTGATCATCTCACCTGATTTTGTCTTGATTGGAGCTGACTTTGATGTTGTGGGCCCAGTGGCCTTTTTTATGCCTTCGTACATTTTTTTAATATCTCCCTCATCAGCAGCAGATTGAATGCTTTTGCATAGTTCCAACCGGGGGGCTAACGATATGTATTTTTGCCGATATTGCCGATACCGATATTACAGATATTTTTTTTGCCGATATGAGTATTTGTTAGGACAAAAACCAGCGGTCATATTTGATGACGTCATTCTTAAATTTATCACTCCTAATTATTATTTTTTTTATTAGTGGACTACCGATATGCATTTTTGCCGATATTACCCATATTTTTTTCAGATATGAGTGCCGATATGAGTATTTGTTAGGACAAAAACCAGAAGTCTTATTTGATGACGTCATTCTTAAATTTATCACTCCTAATTATTTATTTTTTATATTAGTGGACTACTGATATGCATTTTTGCCGATATTAGGCTACCGATATTTTTTTCCGATATGAGTATTTGTAAGGACAAAAACCAGCGGTCTTATTTGTTGACGTCATTCTTAAATTTATCACTCCTAATTATTTATATTTTATATTAGGGGTCTACCGATATGCATTTTTGCCGATATTACCGAAATTTTGTTTTGCAGAAACAAAGATTCTGATTCAAATTACGAACTCCTTTTGAAAACTTCAACTTTGACTCATAATTATTAATTCTAACCAATAGTTTAATGGCTTTTGCCTTTGCACACGGCCACCTTTTATGAATGAAACAATAAGAACACAGTAATACTAATGGAGTGAAAATGAGGTTGAAGAATGAATGGTTGCCAATGACAACAAGTCTGCGCACGGTACATTTTGTTATTTCATTCAAAACGAAATGTTTCAGACATCTGCGTGCATCTTTGCTATTAGAGCAATTACGTGAACATAATGTATACATGTTATCCATTTATTAGAGCAATTACGGTATACTTGGCATCGGCACTATTTATACAGTATTTCCGAGTATACCTAAACAATATCATAGCACATGGCACACTGTATCGTGGCTGTACATATTAATATTAGGACTCTTTTGGCTATTTCAATACCGGTATTGGGGTCGATATATTAATTTGTCGAGATATTGTAAATCTAAAGATAGTTTTTTCTGGGGGTTTTTTTGGTCAAAGTGTCACTTATTATGAAATATCGGTGACGTCAATATCGGGACCTTTAATAAGTGTTAGCGCAAAAACGTGCAGTCTTCCGGGCTGTGTTTCTGGCATTTCTTAGACATTGCAGGGTGTCAGGTCCTGGGGAAGCTTTGTAGGCCAATAGAGCTTTTCTTTTTGTCTCAGTCACGGGATTCATTGTAACCCAGCACGCCTCAAACCAATCTGCATTTTTTCTTTCCTTCCTCCCGAGGATGGAAAGAGAGGTGTTGTAAATAGTGTCTCGAAGATGGAGCCAATTCGCATCGATTTGTTCTGTCCCTATAGCATTATGAGGATTGGGGATTGCTTTCTGCGAGGTGTTGGCCTTAAGAGCTTGCTCAAGCTTGGTGTTAAGCTGATCCCTTATCTCAGGGCAGTTGATATTCTGCGTGTTGATGCGAGTTTTACCCTTGCTCTTAGAGTGACACAATTTCTTTGGTATTAATTTGATTCTACTTGCGACCAAAGAGTGGTCTGTGTCACAGTCGGCACTGTGGTAACTGCGTGTTTGGAGCACACTGGCCAGGTCAGATCGCCTGGTGAGAACGAGATCAAGCTGGTGCCAGTGCTTGGAGCGGGGGTGTCTCCAAGACACTTTGTGGATGTTCTTGCATTTGAAGAATGTGTTAGTTACACACAGATTGTGAGTACTGCATAGCTTGAGCAGTTGCTGGCCGTTATTAATTTTACCAATGCTGTATAAGCCAATGATGGTGGACCAGGCTTTGTGATCTGCACCTACCCTGGCGTTGAAGTCACAGAGGAGGTATAGACTCTCATGTGTGGGAATATTTGCTACTGCGGAGTCTAGAACCTCATAGAAGTTGTCTTTTAACTCTTCTTCAGAGCAGAGAGTTGGTGCATACAGGCTGAGGATATGGGCTGCGCCTGATGATGTTGAAAGTTTAATGCCGAGTACCCTCTCAGTGCCAAGTGCCACCAGTTCAACATATGACATAAGAGTTTTTTATGGCAAAGCCAACGCCATGCTGCCTTGGTCTGTCTGATGGTAGTCCTTGCCAGACAAATGTGTAGTTGGCCTCAACCACTTTGCCGTTGTCAGCCAGCCGCGTCTCCTGTAGGCATGCAATGTCAATGACCGCTGTCTTCCTTATATCTTCCGCACATGAGGGGTCAGAGTTAAAACCAGTGCAGAGGGTTCTGACATTCCAGCTTGCTAAACGAAGTGCTGGTAACTTCTTTCTTATTTTTCCAGTTGGTGCTTGGGTTATGGCTGGCTTGTTGAGTTGATCACTCTGAGCCCCATGCACCCAATGGGGCAGGCGAGCCATGACGGAACATCACCTTACTGGCTGGGGGCTGCCCAGCTTAAGGCGGGCGGTAGATGCTCAGTGAGACATGGCAATCCCTCCCACCATCTGGAACGACCCCTGGCGCCTAGCTCTACACCAATCGAGCAATGGCTTATAACCGGTAACTGCCGTTCCACGTGTTGTGTCTACGCCTCGCAGCGAAGCTGGAGTGACCTCTCCAGGATTGGGTTGGGGAGGTAGAGGAAAAAAAAAGGAGGCTACGATAGCCTAGGCAGAGCTTTAAAGAAGACCAGCTGTTGCCCAGGCAGCAGGATTCTCTCTCAAAACAGATGGTGATTCCAGGGGAACAGCTTAGCTGATACAACAAGGTGCCATCTGCATCGCAGGAGTTGCCAGGGATATAGCGCATCACAATAAAACTGCCTAAAGGACTCCGTCTCCTGATTTTCTGTTAGGGTTTACTCCCTTAGTCTCTCCATGAACAGGTGTGGCCGCGAGACAACGGAGGTTTGAGATTGGAGTTTCCCTCTCCTAGATGAGCTACCTATCAAGGATTACGAGCCCCATCTGCCCGAAGCGGCTGGTTTTAAGACGCCAGCGGCCCGCCTTCACCCCTTCTCCTGTCAGTTGAAACGTGATCCGCCAGACTTGGTTACAAGTCATACGAGAAGGCCAGGAGTTGGACTTTGGTTAGCAGAGGCTAATACGAGACGCAAGCTATGTGTATATTTTGAGAGGAGTGGGTGCTTATTTCCCACTCCCACCCCCGGCAATACTAACCTTAGACCATTTTAAAATAGATTTCATAATAATAATTAATGAAGTAATTTTGAAAAAATGTTTTTTTTTATGACTTGAAATATAAAATGCGCTGAAATAAGGGATTACCTAGAATTAGTATTAATGGTTACATGGAGGATTATAATAAGATTTTTCTTTCCTTTCTGATACCTTCTGCGGACTGACGGCTGATGGCCAACGGACCGGCACCGGTTCCCGGACCACCACTGCCACTGGTCCACTGAGATTCCAAAGTATTCAAGTTTTTTGAGTAAACTAAAGTGGTTAACTTTGTCAAATATTTTTGACAGACCTGAATGTAGGCCTTCAACAGATTGTCTGAACTTTATTTTTTGATGGGCATGACACAACGCGCGTAGCGCGGTCAAGCACAGGAGGCGTAAAACACAAGTGGGGGTCCAGGGGCATGCCCCGAAATTTTTTTTTAATTAACAGATTAAAACATCCAATTTAGAGCTATCCTGAAAAGACGATACAGATTAATTTATATCAATAAATGACATCATGCTTCAATATTATGTAGATTGTTAACATCAAACAAAGAGAAATAAAGGGAAAACATGAAAATGACTGATCTAAGTCATAGGGCTATATTCTGAAAAATAATAATGTATATTTAGTTGAAACATGGAATGACACCATCCTGCATCATTTAAAAGATGCACACAAAAAAGAAGAATCTCCCCTCTCTAGGCTTGCAGTGGCTTTAAATATGGCTGGCAACGCCCGAGTACTAATGATACTATTTCTTTTTCATGTGTGCACAACAGACTGTGCGTGTCTTTTAAAGAAGGATTTGCCTTTCTTGCTTTAATCAGTCTACAATCACAGTAAACACAAACAACTACACCGGGTTTATTTAATTTTCGCACATATTTTGATAGATAATCTCCATTACTGTCTTTTTCTTCGAGCCAGTCCCATCGAAACTTATTCCTTAATCCATTTTTGATCGCTTAAAGATCTGATTTACGATCGATAACTGTAAAGGCATCCATCTTGAAACGAATATGCGTGAGTTCATCACTTTTCGTATTCGCATTATTTTATATTGCCGACAATCAATGTCGGCAAGCCGACATCGGCAGCGATCGAATTCTAGGGTCAAGATAAATTGCCGACACTGATTGCGCTAGAAAGGTAACATTAAATCATCACTGAGAATATTCTGACGCTGTTATGGGTTGTTAAGCAGGTTATTTTTGAAAAAAAAGTATTACATTTGTTAATATATTTTTTGCAGATTTTTTTTTATTTTAAATATTTATTTTTTCCCCCAGTCCTTGTTAATCTCGGCATTCCGACTATTGACGGCAGAAATGCAGGTCTATTTTGAGAAGTCTAGTAATATTGAATCTATTTGATCATTATTGTCTAAGCCTTTCGACAGATCATAGCCTAACTAACTGTACTTTTAGACTAGACTGTAGTCACTGTAGACTAGTTGTAGTAGTAGTAGTCAGTTCAGTCTCAGTAGTCTAAACTTAAACTACCGGCACTTCACAACTTGACTTGACTTAACCTTGGCTTTGAATAGGTATTGCTAAATCTAACCAATCATATATTTAAAATATAAATATTGAAGAGTTTAAAAGTGTATATTAATCCTTTGAAATATGTTTACCTTTGATTTTATCGCTTACAAATAATCATAAAAAATAAGACTCAAAATGTAGTCTATAATGCTGTTGCGTTGTTGAAAGTCACTGTTCGTAATAGCCGTTCACCCAGAGTTACTTTATCCTGTTTTCTCTCTCTTACTATTGTTACGTACACTGCCATACTAAATAACGAATTTAATTCACGATACTATTTAAATAATTTAATTAATTTGAATCAGTCATTAGCAAACAAGCTATACTATAGCTTAGGGCCCCCACCTTCATGGGGGCCCCCGGAATTGTTTTCGCATTTGGCACTGCCATAGAATATCAGGACTTCAAAAGGACCCCCATATCTCAAATACTTAGGGCCCCATCAAATCTAAATCCGGCCCTGGAGATTATGATGGGCAATATCATCAGTAATACACGAAAGAGAGAAAAAAATAAAAACTACCGCGATAAGTGGGAACTTTTTATTTATTTCAGGGGTGGAGAAAATATTCAACAATGCCATACGTATATTAAATGTTCCATGACTCGCACCATCTACTTTCTCTTATTAAAATACAAAATATACAAACAAATAGTTTGTGTATTTTGTATTTTATTTAAAAGCTTTATCGCAGTCCCATTCTGTATGATATATTTCTCTTATTACACAGAGACACAGACACAGGCCAGGGTCTTGGTACGGGTGCCGCAATAATGCATAATATGCAATAATATTCCTACAGTGAATTTGGCAATTTGGGTACTTGTCTGTTATCCGACCACCAAAAAGTTTTTTACATTTTTTAGGGGTATTAGTATTAACTGATGGAAATCCCGCGAAACTTAGGCTATTACAATTTACAAATTACTACTAAATAAATGTTAATATAATTGTATCTTATCTTATCTGCTTACAGACGCTCCTTCTATACAGAAGATTATTGCGTCCTACACTTATCTATGGTTTGTGTTTAGTCCTGCATTTTTATTAGAGATTTAAATGTTGATAAAGTGTTGGTTTTCCTGGATTCTTCAGGCAACCCATTCCACGCCCGGATTCCGGACGGGAAGAAGGAAAACTTGTATGTGTTTGTTTGTTCTTGCATAAAGTAAACTCTGCATTTTCTGATTATTTAATTTACGACATTCGGGAAAAAGGATTAATTACAAAAACTAACTTAAAACCATCTCCAGGGTAAAAGGAACCGTCCTGCCAAATTTGGTCCCCGTCCGTCATTTGGTTTTTCCGTGATTGTGTAACGAACAGAAAGTTGAAAAGTGAAACATACCGACGCAGATACAAACAACTGAGCTTTATATATATAGATAGATTAGTATGGCTTATAAATAATATGTATATTATTTACAACAGTTAATACAAAAAATAAAAATAATTTTTAAAATCCTGGAGGTCGGATAACAGACAAGTACCTCGCGGGGTTTCCAGCAGTTAATACCCCTAAAAAAATTTAAAACTTTTTGGTGGTCGGATAACAGACAAGTATAGTGTAAGTCTGCAATCTATTTAATATCTTAACTAGGGGTGTACCGGATTCAAAATGTTAAAATCCGGCCGGATTCGGACAGATTTATGAAGTGAAATCCGGCCGGAGTCAAAGCCGGGTCGGATTTGTAAAAATGGCCGGATTCCGGATTTGCCGGAGCCATTACATATATTTATATTTATAAAAGCTCTATGGACAGACGGATTTGCCCGGATTTATGACGTGAATTCTGCCGAAGCCGGAACCAGATTTGTAAAAATGGCCGGATTCCGAATTTGCCGGAGCCGAAATCCGGTACATCCTTAATCATAACTAGGGCTGTCAATATTGCGCGTGTACTCGTCCAAAATGCCGCATAATTTTCGTGGTCATGACGGCTCTAGAATGCAACCTAGCCACCATCCATGCACCTCATTGGCGGTAAAGTTAATATAAAGGATTTAATAAAAAAAACAACCCCGTAAAAACAAAGTCTTTGACTATAAATCCCTTATATATGGACATAACTAAAAGTATTGATTATGTTCAAACGCGACAAACATTTACAGACCAACTGATATCCCCTGGCTTTAAAGCTGGAGGAAGTGACGGGAGGGGGTGTGGACATCGATGTGTGGCATCAACGCGTGAACTCAACTGGCACGTGGAAGAAAAACAGTAACAAACTATGAAATTGAATTACATATGTTATATAGAGATACACTAAAATGCATTAATTTAATTACGGTACGTTCGATCGATCTGAAATTTTGATTACGATGCATTGTTAGGTAACACGAGCCAATGTGCAAAATTTCAGCTCGATAGCATCACGAGAAGTGTGTCATTACACGCTTTTATTTAACTCACACTGTTTGTATGTTGTATCCTTCAATTCTTGTAACATAAAATTAAACCACTTCGGATGGTCCTAAGATCTAAAAATTTTAAAACAGATAAATCTTAGATGACAATGCATTGTATCAAAATTTTAGATCGATCGGATGTACATACCGTAATTAAATTAATGCATTTTTAAAATGTAGTTTATCTCTACATAGCATGTGTAAAATTTCAAATCTTGTAACGTACAATTAAACCACTTCTGATGGTCCTAGAGATCTCAAAATTTTACCAAAGATAGATCTTGGATGACAATGCATTGTATCAAAATTTTAGATCGATCGAATTACCATAATTAAATTAATGCATTTTTAAAATTTAGTTTATAGCATTTCACGCTTTTACGTGCAGTTGATAGGTTCGCGGATTTCACCTGTACTCACAGAACATTTTTATTTTCTTCTTTTTAGTGCACTTTCTATATGTAAATAAAAGCGTGTCCTTTTTAAAAAAAAGATTTTTTTTAAACGTATTTTATTTTTGACTTTTGTTTTTCCGCCCGCCCGCGAACGACAGACAGAGAGAGAGAGATGACGACATACAAGATTTCGAAGTTAATATAAGGGATTTAAAAAGGAATACACATAGATTAAAAAAAAATTACATTAAGGGTCACCAGGCCCATCAGTTTAACATATGATGTTATCTTATCTTATCTGTTTCAGACGCTCCTTCTATACAGAAGATTATTGCGTCCTACGCTTATCTATGGTTTGTGTTTAGTCCTGCATTCTTATTAGAGTTTTAAATGTTGATAAAGTGTTGGCTTTCCTGGTTTCTTCAGGCAACCCATTCCACGCCCGAATTCCGGACGGGAAGAACGAAAATTTGTATGAGTTTGTTCTTGCATACGGAATAAGAAAGGTGTTTTTATCCTTATGTCTATTTGAGGGTTGTATTAAGTTATCTTTGTGTTGTATTTCTAAATTAGAGTTAATTGCTTTATGTATGATTACTACTTTACTCTTGGTTCTTCTATCCTCTAGTGTTTCAAGGTTTAATGATTTAACTAATGGTGTTATTCTAGTCAGTTTTGAATATCTCCAGTAATGAATCTGGCAGCTCCTTTTTGGATTTGTTCTAGTTTATCAATGTTTTCTTTGGTGGATGGGTCCCATAAAGAAGATGCATATTCTAGTACAGGTCTCACCAAAGTGAGATAGCATTTTAGTTTTATATCTTTATTACATTTGTAAAGGTTTCTTTTTATAAAGCCTAAGGTTTTGTTTGATTTTTTAATAACTTCATTGACTTGGGGATTCCATGATAATTTCTCATTTATTATGACTCCTAAGTATTTTGCATCTTTAGTTTGGGTTAGTTCCTTTCCATGAATGAAATATTTTGAATTTATTTGTTTCTTTTTCTTTGTTACTCTTAACAGTTGACACTTTTCTGGGTGGAAACTCATACTCCAGTTAGTTTCCAGTTAGTTCGAAAATCTGTTCATTTCAATCAATTTCATAACAAATATATAAATATATTTATCTATATTTCTCAATATCGTGTAAAATTTAATGGGGAATAAAATATTAAAAGTTTATTAAAAACACATTTATCTAACACGTAAACCAATTTTTATATATATAGATATAGATATAGATATAAGGGAAAATACATTAAGGGGGCCCCAGGCCCATCCAATTCAAGATGTACATTTTGAAAACCTGGTCATTTAAAGTCAGTTTCATCATGGAAATATTTCTCAAGATCGTTAAAAACTGAGTGGGAAATAATATCTTAGAGTATACAAAAAAAAAGAAAAAGACATTTGGGGCCCCCGGCCCATTCGATGTAAGATGTAAATTTCAAAATGCTGTTCATTTTAATTCAGTCTCATCATGGATATATTTCTCAAGATCGTTAAAAATAGAATGGGAAATAATATCTCAAACATATACGAAAACAAACATTTGGGGCCCTCGGTCCCTGAACAATTGAACAATAGAAATGCAGTGCCCTTTGTTATTTTAATATGGGCTACCAAGTTTTTATATACAAAGTTTGGTTAATATCCATTCATTTACTCAGTAGCTAAGGCATAAACTAATTTTTTATATAGCTCATATAAGCAAAAAACGACATTAAGGGCCCCAGGGCCCATTTAGTGCAAGATGTCAAGTTCAAAACACCTGTTTATTTCAATCAATTTCATAGTGGATATATTTATCTATATTTCTCAAGATCTTTAAGAATTGAATGGGGAATAAAATATTAAATGTTTATGAAAAAATACATTTTGGGCCCCTAGTCCCGAAGAAATGGACATTAGGAAATTAGTGCCCTATAGTATTTCAATATTGGCTACCAAGTTGTTATATACAAAGTTTGGTTAAGACCCATCAATTGACCTAATAGCTAACGCTTAAACTAATTTTTATAGCTCATATAAGAAAAAAATCATATTATGGGCCCCCGGCGCCCCATGAGTGTTAAATTTTGAAAAAAAATAGCCAGTGACCATCCCAGGAGCGTACTCAAAAGTCTCCAAAAGTTTCATGGCGATCAGATGAATGGTTTAGTCAGCTATAAAGGACATACATACATGCATACTTTCATTTTTAAATATATAGAAGGTAAATGTGACTGGACCGGGTCCCAGGTGGAATTGCAGCCTGGGGCCCAGTGCAATCTTGAAACGGCTATAAGGGGGCTGTCCATAAAGTACGTCGCACTTTCGAACAATAAACTTTTTATTATTAACAAAATAATTAAAATTTAATATTAAACACCGTGATGTCACAGTCACACATGGCCTGACACCCCCTCCCCTCTGTCACAAACTGTCACACTTTCTTACACCCCCAGACCCCCCCCGCGCCCCTGACACTGCGCCCCAGCTTTTCCGTCGGCTGCTACTTCACGATCTGTAGACATATTCACGCATCGTGTTGTGCTAGATAAAAATAGAATGGGAAAAGGGATTTCCCCTCCAGAGACGTTCATTATCAAAACACCTTGTTTACGCCGAGTTATTAGTAATATCTATTTTTAGCTTTAAAGGTTCTTACAACACAACACCGTCGATAAATAAAATTTGTAAATGATTTTCACACAGAACACACGTCACATTGTTCATTGTAACTCAAATTTAATAGCCAACTAACTTTTACTTTTAGTTTCAGTTAACAGTGAGCTTTCAAATTGAGTTGTGAGTTAGTTGTAGTTGTAGAGTTTAGAGTGTAACTAAATTACCAGTGAGGTCTACTGACATGACATAGTTTTAGAACTCTTATTTTATTCTTGGATTGGAAAGTTCAAATTACTAACAATAGTAACAACTATTAGCTATAGCCTATACTATAGCTGCCAATCCCTAGCCCCACAAACTGTAGACATAAATTATGGCCCACGGACGTCGTTGGGTTTTCCTTTCCGTGTTATTAATACACTTTCCAAAACCTATTTTTGTCGTACTAGAGATTAGGTAATTTGAGGTACAGTACATTTCGGTGTTTATTACTAGTGACTAGTCTGACTAAAAAAGTGATTAGTATAGTATTAGTATACAGTTTAGTATACTCATAGTATAGTATTATCTTAGTATAGTCATTAGTACTATTAGTATTAGTATAGTATAGTATAGTCTGTGTCTGTGAGTCTGTTGGTTACTAATTTAACTAATTACAATCTACACAGATTTAATTTATAATTACTTAAAATACTATTTATTATAAATTATATGGCTATTTTATTGTATTAGTAGTATTAGGTTATTTATTACTATTTAAATAATTACTAGAAATAGTTTAATTAGTAGTAAATAGTAATAGTAATTGGCTCCACTGTCACTGTCGCCAAAGACTGCCAAGCCCTAGCCTAAGTCAAAGAGATCCACTGCCCATGAGTTCTAGTTCTACTTCTACGACCCAATGACATGATGAAGTCAATGACAATGATCGATATTGTCACGACTGACTCTATCAGTCACATCTAATGATCAACGACAGCTTATTTTAAGACAAACAAATGTGATTCATTAAAATTAGTGAGGCATTCATAAGAGACAATAAGAGTATTAAGAATTAAGAGTGAGTAAGAAAGATTAACTGCTACTCTACTACTTAAGACTACTATGAATGTCATAGTCATAGTGAATCATACATAGTGTTAATTAAAGTCTATGTCAACATACATCATACATTATACATACAGTTACAGTATACAGTTCTCGTAACTCAATTAAATTATACAATATTGTGTAATTAATGTTAGGCCTAATTATTCATTGTAATAATTATAATGAGTATGGTTTATTTTAATATTTATAATAATAGGTCAAAGTGAATATAGTAGGCATCTGCCTATTTTTGTAAGATTAGGCTGACACTGACAAGATCTAGAGATTTAACTTGAATCCTTGGAGAAATAGAATATCAATTATTATAAAGAATTCGTTTTAAGTGGTAAGTTGTCATTTAATAATTTATTTGAATTAAATTTATAGTATAGCGTATAGTATAGCATACTATCTTATCTTATCTATACAGACGCTCCTTCTATGCAGAAGATAGTTGCGTCCACAGACCATGACAGATGATCTGTTGGCAAGTGATGCAGCGTTCACTGGCCACGGCTTTGTGGGTTCCACGCATTACCCAGCCGCCTAACTGCATGTAGTGTTAGGTACCCATTAGGAGCGGGGTGACTCAGGGACACCCTGGGCCCCGGGAACAAGCCCTTGCCTTCACACGGATTCGAACCCGTGACCATCGGTATGACAGTCCAGTGCGCTGCCACTCGACCACCGCGCTTATGAGGTTTAACATATGCGGTTCACTCATTCTCTCCCTTATATTCTCTCTTTTGCCTTCTAAATTAGAAATCTTTCATTTTTATACCAAACACTCGCCCCACGTTTTTAGTCATATTAAATCAAAGTACTTGAACTTACAAGTTTTAAATTATTTTCTTCTTTTTAGTCCGCTTGTAAAAACGTGGTTTTTAAAAATCATTTTTTTACCTTTATTTATTTTATTCTTTTTAGTCCACTAATAAAAACTTGGTTTTTAACAATATTTTTTTACCTCTATTTATTTTACCAAACACCTCACAAGCGCCCGCCCAACGTTTTAAAAACATTGTGATGTGGTCACGGGGGGAACTCACGGATGTCAACAAAAGCCGACGGTACAGATGCTTATATATAGACTATAGATAAACTAAAAAGTTCAATAATTTAATAACGGTACATTCGATCGATCTGAAATTTTAATACAATGCATTGTCATCCAAGATCTATCTGTGGTAAAATTTTCAGATCTCTAGGACCATCAGAAGTGGTTCAATTTTACGTTGGCAGATTTGAAAAAATCTTGGACAAACCAACAAACAATGCCACACCAACGAAAGCGAGTTAATAAAAACGTGGTAAAAAAGATACAAACTCTGAGCGAAGTCTACTTCAGCAAGCTAACAAAACACATAAAGAAGTTAAAAATGTAAAGCCTTATCTGGGAAGGAGAACCCAAACAGACATCAATTAGAAATTAATAGAGCAATAGTGAGACAGAGGCTCGCTCATTAAGGCATTTGGGAACAGAAGAAGTGAAAGAAAGCAAATGTTGATTAGCGTTGGTTTTAGGGAAAGTTCCTGTACTGTGTACTTGCTGTGGTGAGGGGTAACTACCTACCACTGCCTCGTCACTGTCTAGGGCTAGTGGGGGAAAGGGACAAGTTTTTCTCAATTGCTGTTGCAATGAACCAGTCCTTTTTTTAAAAATCTTGAACAACATGGAGAATCTGAATAATGGATGCCATTCTTCCAGTGTCACTAACAATGTGACAGTACTTGATGTTTTCTTGTAATCATTCAAGACAAAAACATTCTGGCATTCTTGAGAGCCTACAACCTTTCAAGGCTCTTCTTTGTAAATGGGTCCCAGGCAATGTTCCCTCTAAAGTTTGTTGGTCCGTGTGCGAAGTAAAAAAAAACTTGTGTATAAAGTTGCACAGCATCCATTTTTTTGTGTGCAATACTTTACAAAGTTTGCTGTGTGGTAATTCTAAACTGTCAGATATCTACCTTGCCAGGCAGCTTAAAGGGACCACTGGTCCCTAGTTGATTAAGCAAATTTTTAAAATGTTGACGTGATATAGAAAAAAATGTTTACGCTGAAAGGATGTTAAGAGATAGTGACGTTTTTTTTAGTGTGTGAGTGTAGAAATAGAATATCATAACATAAGAAAGTTGGAGGTAAAAATTAGTACAATTTTTTTTTAGAAATTTGGTGCCAGTCGTCAAAAACTGTGCAAAAGCTGATATTCCTCGCTTTTTATTCTCTTTCAGAACTGTACAAATATGAAGTCTCTTTGGATTGCCATACTGAACTATTGCATTTGTTTGTCTTTGGTAGGTTCAACTATTTAACCAAGTAAAAAGAAGTCATTTTTATTTTTTATTTTAAAACGTCATAATTCAGCTATGCTCAAGATAAGTTATTTTAATTTTTTTCTATGTATAAAAGTTTTGGACTATTGTGTCCTTGTTAAATTCTTTTGATACAATTCAAAAGGTGAGAGAAGTTTTTAAAAACTCATAGATGTGAAATTAATGTCTTACATGGGTTCTTATTAAAATGTGTTAGTTATTAGTTTTCTCTTGTTTTTATTTATAAAATTTATAAGTTTGCTTAAATTAAAAGATTAATTTAATGCAAACATTTGTGATAGTATTAGTATGAAATGTAATTAATTTATTATGTCATTTAATAGAATCTCATATGTGACTCAAAATAAATACAGAATGACTCGGTACCTATTCATTACTCATTTTGTTTTCTCTTTGGTTCCCTTTATTTGCTTTGGTGTCCATAAACGGTTTCTTTCTTTTGAAGTGTTTTGTGATTTTTAAAAAAATCTATTTTAAAACTTTTAAACATGGTTTCTATATTTATATTATCATCAATCAAATACATGTATTAAGTTTTAAAACAAATTTTGCACTAAATTTCAACAGTAAAAATCTAAGGATTAAAATGTTGTGGTTAACAACCAACAAATGTTAAGTCAGTACATCATTATTGTTAAGATCCTGCAAGCAAATTTAAAATATTCCTTTCTAAATTTAAGTTATTTAAATTTTGTTGCTTCTGAAATAAAATTGACTTTAAAATATTTTTTAAAATGAAATCTATGGTTAAGAATGGAATTTTCCATAATTATTACATATTTGACTTTAAAATAAAGTTAAACTTTTTTTCAGTGTTATGAGGATAAATGCAAAAACCTGACATAGTAAGTTATTTATTGTTTTTTAATGCTTATTCTTTATCTGTTCAGTCTGTTTCTTTATAACATAAATATTTTTAGGTCATATTGACACTAGTCAGTTAGGAAAACAAAGGCGGCTGGGAAACAGCATGGTCCCTCATAGCCGTGGCCTGTGAACCCTGCGTCTCTTGCCAATATGTTCATAATCTTCTGTATAGAAGGAGTGGCTGTATAGATAAGACAAGACAAGATTTTGAAACACAGTTTAAGAGTTAAACCATTTTGAGTCAGGGGCATTTTCCCAACTTTACTTTTGTTGAGGGTCATTAAATTCTGCCAAACTGTGGCATTATGAGTAATATTGTCATACATAAGGCTTGTGGACCCCAGGCCCCCATCAGTTACACCAGAGTGTTATATTATGATCAGGTCAGAGGCTAAATTATAATTTGTTTTATTTTATCTTCTATAATACTACCATCATACAAGTTAAATCATTTAGATCCTTTAGCTGGTTCAACAAAAACCCCTGGTGTATTAAAATTGCTTTATGTGGATAATAAATAGGTGACTGCTTTCCAATGTTGAATGTATCAAAGCCTTGCTTTGTTATTCACAATACAATACTAATAATTAGAGTTGTTTTAAGGAACATCACCACCAATGTTCCCTTTAAGCTGCACGGCAGATATTTGACCAACGTCACGCAGCAGTTTAGAAATTGTGTGTGTGTCCAATAACCTTTTTTTCAAGGTTGTATGGGCTTCTAATGTTTCTATTAGAACATTCTCGGGCTTAGTAGACCTTGGCAGCGCCCATCCCTCTCCAGGTCAGCGGAGGACTTTCTTAGCGTTAGTCATTCATCAACATTTTTTATAGTGGCTTTAAAGTGGACTAGATCCCACGCCCCTCAGCTTGTGAGGCGAGTGCACTATTGACTTCGTTATCCAGCCGCCCCGTTTAGAATTAAAGCGCAGCAAATGTTAAAAAAATATTGCAAAAAAATGGATCCTTTGCAACATTCCACATTATTTTTTTTTACTTTGCACTTGGACAAACAAACAATAGAGAGAACATTAATCATCATCATCTATGATGCTGCAACCCATCTTAGTCAAATTGGCCTTTGGCCTCCATTGTTAATTGAACGAATCAATGTAATAAAAATATTCAAGTTTAAAACAGTTTTGGTACATACTTAATTTTCTTTTAATGGTATATAAAGTTTTAAATAGCTGAATTTTATATCATTGTGTTTTAGATATGTAATGTAAATTTACCATGAAACCTACTGTATTTTCTAAACTCTATTCTTGTCACTGAATGTTAAAAAATATATTAATTGTTGAGATTATATGTGAAAGATTGTTTAGAATAGTTTAGATATTGTTTAGATTTAATCTGCCAGTAGTATTTCATAATAATATAATTTGTGGTACATAACCCATTTGACAGGTCAAAGGTTATGGTACTAATTAATGAAACAATAAATTAGTGCTGATTTGTTTTTATGTCAAACTTTATTTAAATAACATAGAAATGTATTGGAAGTAATTTAATGTCTTATGATTTTAGTTTTGTGAAAGATGAGAATAGGCCAGACTACTGCATAGAATGCAGGATTTGCTCAAATAATCAAACAACTTTGCACAACCAATCATGTAAAGAAAAGAACCCCCAACTTTATTCCTGGACAAGGTCATGCATGGTGCACAGCTTTAAAGTTCCCACTGCCTCGTAAGTTATTAGCTGTCACTAATCATTGGCTGCCTCATTAATCGATAACTTTAAGTCATTAATGTTCAGTTTGCATGTCATGAAAGAAAATTCAATATACATCTATAAATAATTTAAATATTTTATTATAAATTATAAGATTATAAATTCCTTGAGCAAATTAAATTAAATCACAGGATAAAAAATTTAAAAGTCTCAGAATTATTAATGTGGCAATAAAATTTATTTTTAATGGATTGTAAATTTTATGACACTTTTCTGGTCATAACTTAAGCACATTTTTTTTAGCTGTTCAGGTATTTTTTTAATTAAGATCTTAATGTGTCACAGAGTTTATACTAAAATTTGGAAATACAGTCGGACCTCGCTAAGTTGAACTTCCCTAAGTCGAAAACTTCCCTATATTGAATTAAATGTATTTCCCTGCCAAATACCATAAGACTAATGTATTTTAGATCTCCTTAACTCGAAGATTTTTGGCTTCCAACCTCCCTTAGTCCAATTTTCCAAGAAAAATCTTACTTACCCCATCCCACTGTGGAGGGAATAAAGTGGGGGAGGGGAGGGAAGGTGTCTCCTCTCACGGCTTGTGTTGGTATGTCAAAGCAAGTTGGCTTCCTTTCATATGAAACATCGGACACCGCCTCTCTTTCCTGTCAAAGCCTTCTAGCCGGTAAGACTGTCCCCCCCCCTCTC
The DNA here is from genome assembly GCA_944989445.1 of Ampullaceana balthica. NCBI lineage: Eukaryota > Metazoa > Mollusca > Gastropoda > Lymnaeidae > Ampullaceana > Ampullaceana balthica. Next base: position 117,089 of record CALYLW010001128.1, read on the forward strand.
AATATCAACATTGTCCTTGATTAATCTGCACCTATTACACCTCCTTAAGTCGAATTTTTTTTCGGGTCCCTTTGAGTTAAACTTAGAGTGGTCCGACTGTAATAGAAAAATTAAACTTCACCTCATTAATCCTCTATAACATTGCTGTCAAACTCTATAGCTCAGTAGGCCAAAAATTCAATCCCATTTAAAGGTTTGGGCTAAAACAAGATGGACATTCAATAAGTTGAAAATTAAACTTTTAAAACATTAATACAAATTAAAACAGAAAAACGTTTTAATAATAATAAAAAAAACACATTGGCATTCTTACTTTCGCTCTTGTGCCACTCTGTCAGAGCTGGGTGCTTGACATCTCTCTTGGCAACAAGTTCATTTATTTAGGCCAGTGGTTTTCTATTTCATTGAAATTCTCATTTCACTGCAAATGTTCCTTATTGATTGAGACGACTCCAGTATGATGTTTTGTTAATTTTAATCACACATATACATGCTACCAAACATGAACCACATGTAAAAAAAACTGTTGGATCTCTGTAGAAATTAAACAAATCAACTTTAAAGACCACACAGCATTGCACATTATACTGCATTTCTTTTAGCTCCATCTGCAAATTTACAGAAGAGATTTCTACATCAATGGAAAAGGGTTCATGAAACAGCTAAATTACTTAGCTGAGTTCCAAAGTCACTAATGCACAGTGCAAAGTCAATGCAAAGTAAACTGTTTATCAGCAAAATTCACGTTGGGAAACACCATAGGTTGAGTTTGTGCTGCAAAACAGGTTTTGTTGCTTTGATGGTATGTAAAGTGTTGTTTTTTTCCCCCACAGATTGTTCAAGTTGGGATATATCAAATGGCCACATTAACTGCTCCAACCAAAATTATATTATGTCCAAATGTAATGTCATTTGCAGTAGTGGCTATAAAATAGTTAACGATCAAATTGTTGCTTGCACTGAATTTCTTCAGTGGAATGTCAGTGAGTCTTCAAGGCCAAGTTGCATTAGAACAGGTTAGATTTTGTGAGAGGTCAAACTTTTGTGTAAAGATAATTGAAAGAATTAGCTAAAAATAATGGGAAAATAACTATTTACTAACTTAAAAAAAGAAAAACAACAACGTTAAGTGAAGGATTTGTTTTAATTAACAACTGTGAAGAATGAAATTGAAATATGACTCACACAAAGTTTCAATTATCAGGGTTTTTTTACTTTGCTAATATCATTTCAACTACTTTTCATTTCAAAATTAATTAATTAGAGATGAATTTTTAAAAAAAATGTTTATGATTCTTTATTACATTGCACTTCCTTAAAATGTAAATGTCCTGGTACTAAAACTGTAAAATATCTTTGTGCCAGTTTATCCCTAAAATGTTTTCTAATAGTACTAATTGTCACGGTTAGCTGAATTCCTATTTGAAATAGAATAATGAATTTAATTTTGTTTGGATATTTTTATCTTATGTAGATATTATGAATAACTGTGTGTGATTGCTTTAATTTTAATTGATAACATAATGCTAATCCTGTGTATGAACAGATCCACCCGGAGTACCAACCATATCGTCCTCTGCCCTGGATTCGAAGGTCAAGGTCGGTACTACCAGTAACCTTGAGGTGTAAGAACACCACGGAAATTGTGGGAAGGGCCGAATTCATCTGGAAATTTAACAACAATGACCTCTACAACTTAAGGACACAACCATCGTATCAGCTGAAATCTGTACAGAAAAAAGATGAGGGCAGCTACAGGTGTGTAATAAAGGATGAAATCGGAGAGTCTCATCCAACGGAATACAAACTGGAGGTGGAGGAAGAATCTATACCCCCAGGTACCTATAACTATTTTTGAAATTGAAATGTTTTTGTTTTTTTGTGTCTAAACCATCACTCTTATCTTATCTGTTACAGACGCTCCTTCTATACAGAAGATCATTGCGTCCATCCTACGCTTATTCATGGTTTATGTCTAGTCTTGCAATTTTATTAGAGTTATGAATGTTGATAGTTTGTTGATTTTCCTGGTATCATCAGACAACTCATTCCACGTTCAAATTCCAGACAGGAAGAATGAGAATTTGTATGTGTTTATTCTTGCGTATGTAATTAGAAAAGTGTTTTTATCCCTTTGTCCGGGGTGTCCAAACATTTTGCAGAGCGGGCTATTTTCCATGAATTAAAAATATATGAGGGGCTGAATTAAGATTATAAACAAAAATGACAGTTAGAGACTTAATGTTAAATCATGCTTGTTTTTTGTTTGTAATATGTAAGAGTGATTTTTAAAACTTATAAATATCTTACTCTGTCTTTAGAAATTTACAAAATTTGGATAAATAATGGCATAAGAACGTTTTTTTTTATATTACATACTTTACAATAAATAAAATGTGGTGAACTATAACTAGAGACAAAAACGTTGTGTCGAAAATTGTGATGAAAAATCTTTGTTTTAAATATTAAGTACAATGACGACACATTCATTTCCTTTTCCAAATTGTCAAAAAAATTTTAAAAAGACATCACTTTTTTTCCCCCACATCACAGCACATATCTTCATCGTTTTTTTGTAATGAATACTCACGTTGTTAATCTATAAAATGTTTGCCATCATTTGACCTCACTCACCGTATTCTGTACTCAAAACATTTTATAGTTTTGGCTTTTCTCATAAATATGATGTCATCGTTACAGAAAAAAATCAACAAGTCAGTTAATTTAAGAAGTTGCTAGGGGCCATTTAAAATTTTATTTTGGGCCGTAATTGGCCCGCTGGCCGGACTTTGGAACCCCTGCCCTATGTCTATCTGAGGGTTGTATCATTGTGTTGTATTAGTTAATCATTAATTAATTCTCTAATTGTATTAATATTGTACAATTAGAAAAATGAGCTAATAAAAATTTACATTCAATTTTATTTGCTCATACAGTAAAATTATTTTAAAATTTTAATCTTGTGAAGTAGAAATGTCATGGGAAAATGTAAAATAATTTTTAGGCATCAAGGTAAAGATATCTAGAAGCACTTATCTTAATATTTGTTTACAATACTACATACATTTGTAAAACAAATATTTTCTTCTTTTTTAGATGTGGAAAACAAAAAATTACTTTATGGTAAGTTTACTATAGTTCACTGAATTTGAAATTACCAGTAACAAATTGCTAGATAAAACACAAAGCAGTTAGCTGAACATAAAACAGCTGAGTGAACAAAAAACAGTTGGCTCCAAAATTGTTTTAGTTAGTGATTGTTTTGGAGGTGCTTTACGTTAGAGTACATCTGACTTAGCTTTTCCCACTTTTCACATATTCCTAATGCCATCTTTGACTTCTCTAAAATTGATTCACAATAAGTTGAGTCAAGTTTATAAATACAGACTGAAATATATCTGATGTATAATTGATAATGTTTTATATTTTGCTTCTTTTGTGGAGGTTAAACTGGTAGGTACCCTTATCACTTGTTGTTATTTCAAAACATACACTTCACCCTTAACTCCATGTGTTTCTTATAATAATACTGCAGAGTGACAAAAAGCTTTTTGGTGATTGTTTAAGAATATTTAAGAAATAAACATTTTTTTTAGTCAAGTTAATTTAGCAGAGAGGAAGTTCATGCATTCCCGCTCCCAATTTTTGGTAGATTATGTTAAGAGCTTAGATTATATATACAGTGGTACCCCACATAACGATCAGATCGTGCAACGAACGATCAGTACAATAAGCGATGCTGCGAACACCCCCACGAATCGCAGAGCGAACATTTCCCTACACAACGAACATGCATTGCTTGCCCCCTTGCGTGCTTGCGCTCGGTACGCGGGTTGTTTTCTTCGGGCTTTCACCCGAGTGAGCGAACACGGTCTTTCCTTCGTTCCTTTGACACGCATTGAACCGCGTGCCAAAAGAACGACCACGTTCGCTCATAAAATGGCAGACAACGGGGCAAGTTAGCCCTGGCCATTCTAAGGAACAGTCGCGGCAAGTTCGTTGCTTTTTTTTTCAAGTTTCTTGTCTTTTTTTGGGGGGTGATTTTTCACAGAATTTATTGCTTTTTTTTTGGTGGTTTTGCTTGTGGCTTTTGCCCCTGTTGGAGGTGGAAAATTCCTGCACTGACTCTGACAGCAACTAAAAACTGGACTGGAAATGTGTGTGTGTGCTCCTCATCCCACCTCCCAACATCCAACAACACCTAACCCTGCTTGGTGAGTGTCTAATAACACTTTGCTTGCCTCTGAACACTGCCTGTCCTCTTTTTTTTCCATATTTTTGTTGAAATTTGTACTGGCCCGAAACCAATTAATTCATTTCCCATAAACGTCTATGGGAAATCGCGTTTCGCTTTGCGAACGGATTGCTTTCGTTAAGCGAGGTACCACTGTATTTTAATACCATAGTTTCTAGTGGAATAATTTATTTCCTTTTCATTTATAATATCACCACTCAACCATGTGAAGATAGCTTAACGACAGCCTGCATGAAAGTGGAATAAAGATTTGCTCTTTTCTCCCCAGGAAATACATTTTTTTTCTCTTTGGTTATTAAATATCTGCTGTTTCAAATTTTAAAAATTATGTCCTTAAGTATTGTAGGCTACAGGCCATACCAAAAGCACGTATCATTTGAGGGAAATGAACATAACAAAAATAATTAAGCATAGTCTTAAAACATGAGAGTAAACATTATAGCTAAAACTATGCAAAGAATTTTTTTTAACTGCTCCATCTTTAATCCAACAGTCTTCACAATGTCATCTATCACAAAAACATCTTGAAATAGCTCTCTGGCTTTGACAAGTTGACTGAGGTGTAGTTTACTGAAATATCTTGGTTTCACTATAAACAGTTTAAGCTATTCTAGTTTACCAGTTTCAACTATATGGTAATTGAGTGTGTCGCCTCTTTAGAATGTAATTTATTTATTTAGACGAATTTTAAAAGTTTTATTGGTTTATTTTATTTCAGCTCTCCTTACAGTCCTATTAGCCGTTGTCATGATAGCATTTCTTTGCATGGTCCTATGTTGCCGTAAAAACCTGAAAAAAATAATAAAAAAGATATGTTTTGGTAATCGTTCAAGCTCAAATGGTAAATATGAAATGTTTCTTTTATAGTGGTGCTACTTTATTGTAATGATCTCTTTTTTTTAGGGCTGCGGAAATTAACGATTAATTTCTCGATTAATCGATAAAAATTTAAAAATATTATAAATATTTTCTTTAATTTTTTTATTAATAAATAATTAATTATTTGTAGCAGAGTGGTGGCTAAGTTAATTAAAAATAATAATAAAGTTCAATTCACCCGGCAAGGATATACAACAGTTTTATTTACTACAATAATACAAATGGAACAGCTGTCCTTGGCACACTCAACTGTCATTCTTTCTCTACTTCCTTTCTTCTCTCATACCACCTAGTGCATCTCGGTGCGGTGCACATGGTGCGGCGCTGTGTGGGTGTGCACACTATGTTACTGGCCCGCTGGCGTATAGGCGGACTGCTGAGGTTTAACTCTAGCAGACGGCTACATATTAATAATTAATAATAATTTATATATTTTTTTACGTACAAACTTCTCCCGCGTAATATTATAATTTATTTTATTACGTTATGTGGACCGGCAGACCAGTGGCGTAGCAAGGGGGGCGCAGGGGGGGACATATGTCCTCGGGCGCCACGTTAAGGGGCGCCAAAATGAGTATTAAAACTAATTATTTAATTTTATTTTGATGTTAACTAATGTATCACAAAAACAATTTGCAAGTTTGAATTTTGGAGCTCCACAAATATCTTAATTTCAAACCAGTTGGTAAGCATGATTTTGGTGCCCCCATTGAGCATTAAAGGGGCGCCATTCTACTCATAAACAAATTACATATCCACAATGTTATATTTCTGATGGCGTTTTTTTTTAGAAACTGCGAGTTGCGGGGAGTTGAAAATTGGAAGAACAACTTTGGCGCGATATTTTGAAAAGAGTACTTACATTTATTAAGTTTCTAGTTTCACCAAATTTTCGCCCTGCTGGGCTGTGAGGAACATCTTCATGAGGACGAGGAAAAAATGTTGGAACTTTCTCTCTGTGATCAAACTCGTTGCTCAGTATGATTCACTGTTAGAAAAACACCTACAACATGCTCGAGAAAATCCAGGCTCAATATCTTATTAATCACCGGAAATCCAAAATGAATTTATCCACCTACTTACATTGACTGCAAGGAATCAGCTGTTGAGTGACATCAGAAAAATGTACGACAGTATCTTACTTGACTCAACACCCGATCTAGGACAACGGGAACTGCTTCTCAAGTCATCAGATTTGTGGATGTGGATTTTAAAATTAAAAAAGTAACCATACAAGGAAATATTTTGTTTAGGTTATGTTCTGATACAACAGCCAATATGTTCCAGAAATCAGAAAGCGTTGTTCAACTGTGACAACCACAGCTTAAACCTAGCAGGAGTACACTCAGCTAAACGGGATCCAGTTGTTATCACGTTTTTTTTTGGAATAGTTGAAAGTATATATTTGTTTTCTCTCGTTAAACAACTCGTTGGGAAGAATTAAAAAGAGTTGTGCCAATCACAGTGAAATGTGAGTCTGAAAGACGCTGGATTGCACGATCAGAAGCTGTTAAAGCTCTTATAAGGACTACATGAAGTATTAGATGCAACTATGGCACCTGACACCAGAAATGATGCAGAAAATTTGCTGGCAGTTAAATTAAACTTTAATTTCCTAGTTTTGTTAAATATCTGGAACATCATACTTGGGAAAATTGATCATGTCCAAAAATGATTGCATGATCCTACTGTGAATTTCAAGGAAGCCGCATCTGATCTTGAATCGCTGGAGCAAAAACGTGTCAACATTCCTGATAATTTGAGCAAGGGTGCGGTAGACAATTGAAAAACAAGATGAATATCTTGGGGAATCGAGGTTGACAGAAGGATTAGACGACATCGAAAGATGCCTGGAGAATTAGCAAGAGATTCAGGACTTTTTGCAGAAGAAGAAATTGAACGTGCTATGAAAAGCGTAATTGATGGACTCTAACAGGAGATATCAATACGGTTTTAACATCTAAAAAACATAAACACCAACTTTGAATTTTTGCTAGGCGACAAAACTCTTCTCGCTGAGACAAATGTTGATACACCTCTTCAACATTGCTTAGATTTTGGAAATTTCTACGACACTGACGTCAATTGTCACGAATTGTGCTCAGAAATCGGAGACTGCAAAATGCGACTCAGTACACGGACTGAAGTTCAACAGGAAACTAATTTGGATCTTCTTGGTTTTATTGTTTCATATGGAGATGACGTTTTTCAGAATCTGTCTACTGTATATACTCGTTCTATAGCCCTTTCGTTCATAAGCCGACCCCCCGCCCTCCACCTCTTTTGGAAGAGAATAGTATAAAAAGTGTGTCACCCGCTCGCAAGGCGACCCCAAAAAATAATAGGACAGCGTAAACGAATTGTTACACATTTTTATTTAAAAAAAACAACAACTACAGTCGGACCTCTCTAAGTCGAACTCAAAGGGACCCGATAAAAAAAAATCAACTTACGGAATTTTCAAGATAGGGAAAATGGCGTAATAGGCGCAGATTAATCAAAAACAATGTTGATATTGAGGAGGGGAGACAGCCATACCAGCAAGAAAGGCTTGATATGAAGGAGAGGCGGTGTCTGATGTTTCATATGAAAGTAAGCCGACTTAGCTTTGAAATACCAACACCACTGAGAAAGCTCATCGTTGACTCCCTCCACAGTGTGATGGGTTGAGTAAGATTTTTCCTTTTACCCAAACTCCTTGAAAAATTTGACTCACGGAGGTTGGAAGCCAAAACTCTTGAGCTAAGGAGATATAAAACACATAAGTTGTTTGGAATTTGGCCTGGACCTAAAAATTAAATTGACATAGAGAAATTTACGACTTAGGGAAGTTCGACTTAGCGAAGTCCGACTGTACAAGCTAAATCGGTCATTATGATTATTTACTTTTGACTTTTTTAGGTTGAAGACAAAGAGATTTTATTAACAAAGAAGATGGTTGTCATTTTTATAGCATTCGCTAGAGGGCTGTTTATTGTATTAAAACAAAAAGAAAATGTTTTTTATATTTAATTTTAATAAAATCAGTAAATAACACCAGAAATGCTTCATAATATACAGTCGGACACATTTTTATTTTAAAAAAACAACAACTACAGTCGGACCTCTCTAAGTCGAACTCAAAAGGACCCGAAAAAAAAATTGGACTTACAGAATTTGCCAGTTAGGGAAAATGGCGTAATAGGCGCAGAATTATCAAGGACAATGATATTGAAAAGGGGGGAGGGGGAGACAGCAATACCGGCTTTAAGGCTTGACAGAAAAGAAAGACGGTGTCTGATGTTTAATATGAAGGGCAGCCTTCTTGCTTTGACATACCCACACAAGCCCGTGAGAACAGACACCTTACCTCCCCCACTTTACTCCCTCACAACACCGATATTCAATGTACATGCAGAAATCACCTATGACACGCTCTCAAGCTGACCCCCCAACATTTTACCCTAGATTTTGTCAAAAAAAAGGTAGTCTTTAGAACAAGTATATATGGTTTTTCACTGCAAATAATTCTATGAATCGCTGTTTCAAATGCAAGCTGTGAGCGGTCCTTCAGCGAAGTGAAGCTTCTCTTGTCTTATTTACGTTCTTCAATAGTACAAGACATCTGAGTGATCTTGCACTCCTTAGCATCGAAAGATAAACACTTGAGAATATTAATTTTCACAACCTGATTGACGAGTTTATGACAGTCAAATCACGGAGGATCAATTTGTTGTAGACTATGTCTATTCCAGTCATGTATAATTAGTGGAGTATATTTTTTTTTCTTCAATTGAATTATTTACAATCGTATAGAGAATTATAAGTCTGTATTCTATTTAATTAAAATACCAGATGCTTCGAAAATGAACAATATAAACCGTGAAATTTCAAATTTTTTCTTGGGGGCTCAGTGAGCCCCCAGAATCTGTTGGTCCGAGTAGGGGCGCAGATTTTGAGTCATGTCTCCAGGCGCAGATGACCCTAGCTACGCCACTGCGGCAGACGTCAACTAAAAAATGGCTGACAGCATCAGCGCAGTTAAATTTAAACATATAACTAGAAAGTTGAGCAAAAATTTTGTTTTTAAGCTAACTGCGGATGGCAAAGTCGAAGATGGTGAAAAAGTTTACTGTGATCACTGCCATAAACAATTCACTTTTAAAGGATCAAATACATCGCTGACATACCACCTTTAGCACAAACATCCGATCAAGGATCAACACATTGTCATAAAATTTAGTTCAAAATATTCTTAAATTTCAATGTCCGTGAGAAATGTTCAGTTTAATGACGTCATAAGTTTCTAATTTTGACTTTAATCGAAATTATCGATTAATTAATCGATAATTTTTCAAAAGTTAACAATTCAATTTAAATTAATCGATAACAGCCCTACTTTTTTTATCTTGTTTTTCAAAATTCACAAATCAATAAAAAATACGACATGTAAGTTCAATGGAACCCAGTTATCTTGCCCTAAGTTAACTCGCCGAACCCATTAAAGTTTTTTGAACGAAACCCCTGAATTCTGTCTTTATTTTAGCATTCCTTCATCAGTTATCTCCATTCTTGTATGCCGCCAAACTCAAATATCTTGCAAACAAAAGAGGCCCAAAGGATTAATTAATCCTAAGTTCCTGAGCCAAAGTTGAAGGTTTATTTTATTTTTGATTAGTAGGATGGTTATGATTTCAAGAAAGTTATTATTGCCACCATATTGGTTTTTATTCATCTCAATCATCAGTCATCTCAAGTTTTTTAGTTGACCCCCGGGCCAACAACAACCTTGATGTAGTTTTTTTTTATAAAAAACGTTCAAATTTAACATATTTTTTATTATTACAGAAAACAGTACCAATACCAGGACTTCTCAGCTCATGGAAATTGCAAATTATTGCTGTATCCATGATCAACAGTCACCTAGCTTGAATAACATTGATTCTCCTTTGCTGAAACCACGTGCTTTGAGTAAGAAAATAAATATTTAGAAGAAATGAATGCAAGGGTTCTTTAGGTTTTGGATGTTCCACATCCTCTATTGATTTCAGATTATTGCTAGCACCTCAATCTCTATTGATTTCAGATCATTGCCAGCACCCCACTTTTAGATCTAAGATATTTTGTATAACTAAACAAAGATTCATTTTTATACCGGACATAGTGTGTTATGCATTTTGGGATTAAGTAAAAGTGAAAGACATTAGCTTTGGACTTTTCAATGATGGGTGTTTTTTAGTCTTTTTTTTTACAAAATTTTAAACACTTCAACTTTTTTTTTGGGGTGCAAGTTTTTGTAACAATGACTTTATTTATTAAAATTTATGTTTTTAATTCTTAGACACTGTTAATGAAGCTAAAGCGGCTTCCCATCATGACACTACTTACATCGGTATGTCAGTTTGTGATGACAAAGATTACAGTATTGATACCGGGTTTTGCTGTCTCCAAGATCAACAGTCACCTAGCCAGGATAACAGTGATGCTCCTTTGCTTACACCGTGTGATTTGAGTAAGAAAATAGATATTTAGAAGAAATGAATGCAAGGGTTCTTTAGGTACTGGATGTTCCGCATCCTCTATTGATTTCAGATTATTGCCAGCTCCTCTATATCAAAACATATTTCTCAAAATCCAACAATCATAATTGAAGTAAAATCCTGAGACTGCCTCTCCTACCCCTGAACGAATTCAATTTCTCTAGTCTAACTTGTTAATTTTAATCTATCTTTAAATTCATAGAAAATTTCATCATTGATTATTGAGTGAAGTAATATGTAATCTAATCATTACTTGAAAGATCTACTTTGAAAATAGCATAATAATACAATAAAATAATTGTCCTAGTTGCAAAATTTCAATTACATTATTGATTATTGGTATGCTTGAATAACAATTTTTTGTGTGTGCCTATTTGTTTCTCAGCTGAGACAGCTAACAGTAACCAGCGAGCCCTGAAAGACATGATGAATAATCCAGACTTTATGAAAGAAATTAAAAAAATAATGGACCAAATCCCTGACTCTAACAATGAAAACCCAACTTACAGAGATTTAGCCAAGTTCCTGGGAATGGATGAGAATGCTATTCGCAATTTTGAGTGAGTACAGATGCCTCTACGAGGATGAACATAATAAATAATTTACCATTCAGTAGGGTCCTAGTGTAAAATTCAACTATTGCTAACAAACCCTTTCCACTACAGAATTGGAAATCCCACATTTTTGGGTAAAGGGGCTACCAACATTTTGTTAATCTGTGCAAGCCTCTCAGTATCATACCCCCATTCCTCAATTTGTAGAATTGTATATTTGACACTAACAGTTGGGTTTTTTTTAAATTTGAAAGCTAATTTAATTTTGACTGCTGCAATAGTAGATAGAGTGAAATATAATATTCATCCAGCACATATGTAATTGTAATTTCATTCTATTTGTGTTGACTCTTCCAGATTTATCTGTAAACGAGATGGCCAGAGTCCGACAGAGAATTTGCTGCATGTTATGAAAGCCAATGGATATGGCATAGACAAACTGAATTTATTTCTTGGAAGTTTTCAAGTTTTTGACAATCTAATCAAAGAATTTTAATATTAACCCTTCATCAAAGTTTTCCAGGGTGCATTTTGTTATTAAAAAAAATAATTAAAAAAACAACAACTATTGCCACAAGGTGTTCTTGCTACAGTTGTGTTCCCAATGATTACTTCCCTTGAGGTGGTCCAGGAACTTGAATCTCATAGACAGTTGAGGATGAGCATGGTTCTTACAGTGGCGCAGGTCTTTGTACGTTTATGACTTATTGTCTGTACAAATTTGTTGATAGTGTTTTAATTTGAGGATGCTTAAACTGAGAATCAAAAACTGCTGTTTTATATGAGCAATAATGGATTTGAAAAATTCAGCTGTGTCTTCAGAGTTATTTAATCATGTTTCAATGCACTTATTTTTAGATGAGCTGCAACATGATTTACAAATTCAGATAACAGAAATTTTATTTTAAAAATTTGACTGACTGGGAATTTTCATATATCTTACACTGAATCAAATTTCTTAGCTTCATGAACAAAATATAAATTTTTCCTTCCAATTTTGTCTTATCTTGTGTTAAAAATAGATTTGCCATTTTTAACAATGATTTTTTTAAAAAAATATACTATCTTCATTTGTCACATGGGTCTGCCATTACTGCCTCAGTTGATCTGTTTGATAATACTTGAGTCTTTGTTTTGGTGACAATAAATATAGGCGGCCAGATTTCACCAACTGACCTCGTCCACTATAATGATGAGTGGACGGTAAAATCTATTAGTAAAATTTGCTAAATACTTACTGGTATGTACCATGTACATTCAAAGTAATATAATTTATGATGGAGTGTACATATTTGTATTCATCTTTTAAAGGATTTACTTACCCTGAGTGTATTAACTGGAGTATATATGTACCACTGCACCACACAATTCAGGCTTGCTTCAAACAAGTGTTTCACTGGAGCTGAGTTTTTTAATGACAACAGTAAAATAATGTTAGTGCTTTGCTATATAAAAGAATACAAACTTTTTACTGTTTGTCTAAATGCCATCATCAACTCCCTTTTCAAGCCTAGTTTGTGGTTTCATTTTACATTATCAGATTAGTCCCTCTCACCTACTGTCATTATCAGATTAGTCCCTCTCACTTCCTGACATTATCAGATTAGTCCCTCTCACATACTGACATTATCAGATTAGTCCCTCTCACATACTGACATCACCAGATTAGTCCCTCTCACCTACTGACATCACCAGATTAGTCCCTCTCACCTACTGACATCACCAGATTAGTCCCTCTCACCTACTGACATCACCAGATTAGTCCCTCTCACCTACTGACATCACTAGATTAGTCCCTCTCACCTACTGACATCACCAGATTAGTTCCTCTCACCTACTGACATCACCAGATTAGTCCCTCTCACCTACTGTCATTATCAGATTAGTCCCTCTCCCCTACTGACATCACCAGATTAGTCCCTCTCACCTACTGACATCACCAGATTAGTCCCTTTCACCTACTGACATCACCAGATTAGTCCCTCTCACCTACTGACATCACCAGATTAGTCCCTCTCACCTACTGACATCCCCAGATTAGTCCCTCTCACCTACTGTCATCAGATTAGTCCCTCTCACCTACTGTCATTATCAGATTAGTCCCTCTCACCTCCTGACATTATCAGATTAGTCCCTCTCACCTCCTGACATCAGATTAGTCCCTCTCACATACTGACATCACCAGATTAGTCCTTCTCACCTACTGACATCACCAGATTAGTCCCTCTCACCTACTGACATCACCAGATTAGTCTCTTTCACCTACTGACATCACCAGATTAGTCCCTCTCACCTACTGACCTGTAACTCCTAAATGAATACAACACTTTGAGCATGGCAAGTTGAACAATTTGTAACTTGGTTAAACTTTGACAATCTCATTTATTTCAAACTACATTTAATTGACATGTGAATGTGGCTTTTATAAACACTTTTGATAATCATATAAAATTTACATTGTGACAATCAAATATTTTTTTACTACGTTTTTATTAGCTCGCTTTCGTTGGGCATTGTTTGTCCAAGATTTTTTCAAATCTGCCAACGTAAAATTGAACCACTTCTGATGGTCCTAGAGATCTGAAAATTTTACCACAGATAGATCTTGGATGACAATGCATTGTATCAAAATTTCAGATCGATCAAATGTACCGTTATTAAATTATTGAACTTTTAAGTTTATCTATAGTCTATATAAAAGCATCTGTACCGTCGGCTTTTGTTGACATCCGTGAGTTCGCCCCGTGACCACATCACAATGTTTTTAAAACGTTGGGCGGGCGCTTGTGAGGTGTTTGGTAAAATAAATAGAGGTAAAAAAATATTTTTAAAAACCAGGTTGTTAGAAGTGGACTAAAAAGAATAAAATAAATAGAAGTAAAAAAAAGATTTTTAAAAACCACTTTTTTATAAGCGGACTAAAAAGAAGAAAATAATTTAAAACTTATTAGTTCAAGTACTTCGATTTAATATGACTAAAAACGTGGGGTGGGTGTTTGGTATAAAAATTAAAGATTTCTAATGTAGAAGGCAAAAGAGAGATCTATAAGTGAGAGAATGAGTGAACCGCATATGTTAAACCTCATAAGCGCCCGCCCCACGTTTTTAGTCATATTAAATCGAAGTACTTGAACTAATAAGTTTTAAATTATTTTCTTCTTTTTAGTCCGCTTATAAAAACATGGTTTTTAAAAATCTTTTTTTTACTTCTATTTTTTAAATTCAATTTTAATGTTTTATGACATTATTTTTTTGTAAACTGTGTTCATTGGTAATTTATGAGCTTAAAGATATAGTATTATTATCAGCTAGAATCTCAAATATAGCAAAATTATTCAATACATTTTTAACATTTGTTATGGGTGAACACGCATTTTTTTATTATACTCACAAGAATAACCAAATAAATCCTGTTTGATTTGTATTCATTATTGATTATTGTACAAGTATCAACAGTTTTGAATTAACCACAATGTTTGCTGTGTTTGTTATCTATTACCTAACAATCATAATTGCCCAGTTATTTCCCCTGAGTAATGCTGACCATAATGGTTGATTCCAACCAACTCTGAACATCACTCAGCAGTTGTTTTTCTTATTGCAGACTGTACTTGCCAAAGTATATTGTGTTCTTTGAGAATCTTTGTAAGACTGTACCAGCCAAAGTATATTGTGTTCTTTGAGAATCTTTGTAAGACTGTACTTGCCAAAGTATATTGTGTTCTATAGAATCTTTGTGAGACTGTACCAGCCAAAGTATATTGTGTTCTTTGAGAATCTTTGTAAGACTGTACCAGCCAAAGTATATTGTGTTCTATGAGAATCTTTGTAAGACTGTACCAGCCAAAGTATATTGTGTTCTATGAGAATCTTTGTAAGACTGTACCAGCCAAAGTATATTGTGTTCTTTGAGAATCTTTGTAAGACTGTACCAGCCAAAGTATATTGTGTTCTATGAGAATCTTTGTAAGACTGTACTTGCCAAAGTATATTGTGTTCTATAAGAATCTTTGTGAGACTGTACCAGCCAAAGTATATTGTGTTCTTTGAGAATCTTTGTAAGACTGTACCAGCCAAAGTATATTGTGTTCTATGAGAATCTTTGTAAGACTGTACCAGCCAAAGTATATTGTGTTCTATGAGAATGTTTGTAAGACTGTACCAGCCAAAGTATATTGTGTTCTTTGAGAATCTTTGTAAGACTGTACTTGCCAAAGTATATTGTGTTCTATGAGAATCTTTGTAAGACTGTACTTGCTAAAGTATATTGTGTTCTATAAGAATCTTTGTGAGACTGTACCAGCCAAAGTATATTGTGTTCTTTGAGAATCTTTGTAAGACTGTACCAGCCAAAGTATATTGTGTTCTTTGAGAATCTTTGTAAGACTGTACCAGCCAAAGTATATTGTGTTCTATGAGAATGTTTGTAAGACTGTACCAGCCAGAGTATATTGTGTTTTATGAGAATGTTGGTAAGACTATAATTTTAGTTGTTTTTTAAAATATCCAAATGAAAATAAGAATTCAGCACTTTGTTTTACTGAGGCCAGGCACTACCCTGCCATGATTTAAAGGCTAGAGTTATGTACAATGGTCAACGTTAGTGTTATGTACAATGGTCAACGTTAGTGTTATGTACAATGGTCAACGTTAGTGTTATGTACAATGGTCAACGTTAGTGTTATGTACAATGGTCAACGTTAGTGTTATGTACAATGGTCAACGTTAGTGTTATGTACAATGGTCAATGTTAGTGTTATGTACAATGGTCAACGTTAGTGTTATGTACAATGGGCAAGGTTAGGGTTATGTACTATGGTTATTTTTTCTGATATATAGTTGGACACTTTCTTTGAATGCAACAAATATAATTTAAACTTTGATTAATATTTTTCATATAGCTTTAAATTTTTTAACGTTTTAAAGAGGTTTTTTTAACTGCCACCTCAAAGAGCTAACTGATAAAAAATTATCTCTAATTTATGTGAAAAAATATTATTATCTTAAGACATTTAACACTCATTTTAGTTAAAATTTAGTTTTATTCAAGTTTTTAATGATTTTTTTTTAAAAAATTTCTTTAAAACATTTAAAGCGTAGTAAACTTTATTAAAACTTACATGACATCATTCCTAAAAAATTAAGCATCTGTGTAATTCTATGTTGCAACATAATTGATTATTTCACCATTTGAATCTATAAACCTGTGATTCTAAAATAATTTTTGTCCTGTTTTTCCAGCCATTATTTCCCTCCTTCTTTTCTCACACAGCCAAACGTTTTGATAGGCACCAAATTAACTTGGTGCTGAAAATTGATACATGTATGTACAACACATTCTGATACATATCTATTAACACACAGTACAGTGCATCCATAAATAAGTACAAACAAAAAATACATACACACACATTTATATATATTTACATACTGTACATACATTAATATAATAGTATACACCTATATTGCTTCATTTAATTTTCCTTAGTAATTTCATTGCTTGTTTTTGAAAAACCCTCTTTCAGTGTATCTGCTTACATTTTGGAGTTCTCATGTGCCAGCTTTTATTTTAGCTGCATGTGATTGATCCCTAATAATTGTTTATGTGCATTTCCATTTTTGTTCCTTTGCTAAGAAATATCCTTATGTAATATATATAAATTATAATATATTTTATTTTATTTTATCAATATGTGTATGCTTTAAGTAACCATATGAATTGTATAACAATTAACATTTATTCATATCTCATCTCTTTAGAGGTATTGTAAAAAAACAAACATTTTAATTCTGAAAATTAATTAATTAAACTATAATTTTTTTTAAAGATATTGAATTATTTTTTCCTCAAATTATTTGCTTAATTGACTAAGAATATTAATATTAATTTCTGCTTGATATTTTAATCTTTTTACATCCTACATAGCACAAAGCCTTATTGCCAGATAGCCCTGTTTTAAAAAGTGAAACTATGCTTTGTAGTTATTACGAGCACTACGCTATGATTATTTAAATCTTTTTAAATAGCTTTTGATTACTATATTTGCATTTGTTTTTTAATGAATTCTCGATTGTATGGAAAGATAAAATACTGTGTGTGTTTTTTTAAAGATACATGTTTAAAATCAAATTTACTCAATACAAATTGATGATTCATTCTGGCTTTAAAAATTCATTCTTGTTTTAAGGAGATGTTTCACTTTTGACTCGGATCTAAAATTTTAATTTTTGTTATTGGTGGGTTTTTCTTTTAAGTCTGAATTCTTATATGAAATACATTACCAGTATTAAACTTTATATTAAAATTGCTAAATTTAACTATTAAAATATTTGAAATGTGCTAAAGTAAAAGTTTTTGGCATTCAAAGAAAATCCGAAGAATGTCGCTAAAAAATCATATAAATAACTTTTTAACATAAAATGTTAAGTGATAGAAAACAAAGAGTTTTTTTAAAGTAGGTTATTTAATTACTTCAACAGCTTTTACAATTAATTTTTTTAAATTCTTGATGGTGGAGGGGATTTGTTTAGATTTTTCAAATGAGTGTCGATGATTGATTAGCTTGAAAATATAATTGAAACTCAAGTCTGAGAATTCTTCAATACATTTCTCACTGGAAAGTTCAGTTCTGAATTGAGCCATTTGTGATAACTTTCATAGCTGTTTAACGACTAGGTCCGCTGTCATCAGCAAAGAAATGACAGTTAAAGCCAGTCAGAACCGGCATGGCGGTCTGGGAACAGCTGCTGTTGCGGATCTCGTGCTCGACAGCCAGACACACGGACCGAATTCTTCTGCACATGGCATCAAAACATCTCTCATACAGGCCCAGGATGGGGTCAGTGCCCTCAATGACAGAGTTGTGGGTCCAGCAGCGGACGAATCGAGGCCAGGACAGGATGCAGCCACAGATGTCCAGAGCTTCTTTGATGCCCTCGGGGTCGGTGCACTTCTTGACTGTGTCCACGAGACTTGAACACTTGGAGGGCGCATTTGGGCTGAAACCAGAATTCATGGTCAATCAATTGGAGGGGGCCTTTGGGCTGAAACCAGAATTCATGGTCAAGCAAACTGATATTTAATTCATGATCTTCACCATTGAGACGTGACATAGATTGTAGATTAAGACTGATGTGTTATGTAAACTTGACAGCAAGAAATGCATGAGTTAGATAGATTTCAACAGTAAGATCAACACTACATTTTACATGGACTTAAAATGTAGTTGGTACAAAGTAGATATTGATCATTGACAATTTCCTAAACTCGGTGCAACAGGTGGACTAGAGCTGAAATTTGTAGGTGTGGTTGAGGTGACATTTTTAACTCCTTACAGAAAAAAAAGTAAGGAAAAAAAAGAGGAACCAACATGTGTCTTTAATGTAAAATATTATGCACATTAATTTAAATACTAATTTCTCTAAAACTAAAAGCAAACTAAATATAAATTTCAAAAAACTAACTCCGAAAGCAATAAAATTAATCAGAATAAAATTTTAACTTCCAATGTATTTTTACTGAGTTAAAGATAAAGCGGGGTTAAAAATGTTTAATTACATTTTATAAATCTTTCCTAAGATTTTTACTACAACGTATGTGTAATGTAAAGTAAAATTTAAAGCGATATTAGAGCGCCGGAGACAAAAAGGAGATTGAGCGTTAGGGACATTTCGTGAGATATTCAACTGTAACTATAACTCTAGGCTGGCTATTTCATCACTCATTTATCAGTCAGAAGATCATGGTAAAATAGTACTATCCTAAAATAAAACATTGAGAAATGGTGCCATTTCCTCTTATTTAAAAATAATTTATTTAATTAATTTCCCTATACATGTATTTTTATATCATCTAAATATAAGGGGGGAAATAAATTCAGGAACTTTAATGCCTAGTAAAGAGAGCTCACATCCCCTAAATATGGTCAACTGTGATACGGACAGCAAATATTGGCCAAGTCTCAATTTTTGAATGAATGCTTTCTTCTACTTCTTTAGCGCCAATACTGGCAATACTATCCATGTTAGACTGATATGCTCGTTGAAAGCTAATCAATACTGGCAATACTATCCATGTTAGACTGATATGCTCGTTGCGCTATGATGTTTAAAAAGAAAGTCTTCATGCTTCTCCTAAATTGATCTTTGTTTTCACATTCTTTCAAAAATCTAGCCATATAGATTTTTCCCCATCATGCTCATCTACCGTCAGAGCAGTGCCGTAGCGGGCTATGTGCTGCCCGCTACCCCCTCCCTCCCCCCCCCGGTAAAATTGGTAAAGAAAATATAATTTTTTATTAGAAAGTAATAATAAGGACACTAGCCACTAGAGGAGCATTCATTCAGAGCCGTCTTTACACCATTTTGGGCCCCAGGGCAAAGAAATAATGTTGGGCTCCTGGGCAAAGAAAGAGTGCTCCCCCCCCCCGCAGGAATAAAAATTTACATAATATATATAAATTAACATATTCCCATGGGGCCCCTATGCTCGTGGGACCCCAGGCAAATGCCCAACGGGCCTATGCGTTAAAACGGCTCTGCATTCATTTCTTGATCTAAAATTAAAGTTTTCTGCGTTTCCTCCCGGCACAATCTTTGATGAATCAATGTTGTCAGCCATGCCATGCTCAATAGCCGAAATAGATATAAATTGGTGAATCTTATAGCATTCATTATTGATTGTGATTAATTTTCCTCTTAATTTCACTTAAGCGTCTCTAGCAGCTGTCATTACTTACGACATTTTAAAAGAATATTTAAAGTTATCATACCATACTGGGCAGTGTAACGTTGATCGTAATAAAATTCCATAAATCAAGTGGGGTTGGAATTTTTTTTACCAGTGAGGTTAAAATTTAAATAGGCCTTGCTTGACAATGTCATGTGAGATACTTTGTTATTAAATACTCGAATTTGAATGAGACATTTCAAATTTCAGTAGATTAGCTGATGTTCGAAAGTCATGTGTGTTTTGCAAGTCTGTAATTTCAAAAACCTCACATGAATACAGCTACCTCATCTTGTGAAAAACACAAATTTCTTCTCCGTTTTGTAAACATAACATGGCCATATATCCACTTCATCCCCTACAATTTGCTTTCTCGTTCTTTGACTGGAAGTTTCAATTAAAATGTTTAAGTCAAAGCATCCTCTAAGGATTCCATTAGTTTCTCTGTTAGTAGCCTCTGCAAGGCATTTTTTTGGGACTACCAAGTTTGGGAATTATTTTAAGCATCATTGACTTCATTTGGTACACGTTCTATCATTGAATTCAATTAGTACACGTTCTATCATTGAATTCATTGACTTCATTTAGTTCACGTTCTATCATTGAATTCATTGACTTCATTTAGTACACGTTCTATCATTGACTTCATTTAGTACACGTTCTATCATTGAATTCATTGACTTCATTTAGTACACATTCTATCATTGAATTCATTGACTTCATTTAGTACACGTTCTATCATTGAATTCATTGACTTCATTTAGTACACGTTCTATCATTGACTTCATTTAGTACACGTTCTATCATTGAATTCATTGACTTCATTTAGTACACGTTCTATCATTGACTTCATTTAGTACACGTTCTATCATTGAATTCATTGACTTCATTTAGTACACGTTCTATCATTGAATTCATTGACTTCATTTAGTACACGTTCTAGAATCTAGATGTCTAAAAAAAATTAAAGAAAAATAGTTCATTGTGACTAGCAAAATTCCTGCATCTTTTCGTGTGTTTAGCTATTCGTCTACCTGTCAGTTTTTCTATAGCTTTCAAATTAACCTCCAAATCGATCCATGATATATTAACTATTTTGTATCCTTAGGTATTTTAATGCTTAAAATGGGTGACCCGTCATAACGCCCCCGGACAAAACGGCCCCGGTCAAAACGGCCCCAGACAAATTGTTAACATTTTTAAACAAAAAAGCATTTTAAGCTTTTGTCAACTTTTACACCCTTAAAAAAAGTGTGAAATTGTAAAATTATTTCTTATGATGTTATTACATTATTTCTTTTGATGTTATTACATTATTTCTTGTGATGTTATTACATTATTTCTTGTGATGTTATTACATTATTTCTTGTGATGTTATTACATTATTTCTTGTGATGTTATTACATTATTTCTTGTGATGTTATTACATTATTTCTTGTGATGTTATTACATTATTTCTTGTGATGTTATTACATTATTTCTTGTGATGTTATTACATTATTTCTTGTGATGTTATTACATTATTTCTTGTGATGTTATTACATTATTTCTTTGTGATGTTATTACATTATTTCTTGTGATGTTATTACATTATTTCTTGTGATGTTATTACATTATTTCTTGTGATGTTATTACATTATTTCTTTGTGATGTTATTACATTATTTCTTGTGATGTTATTACATTATTTCTTGTGATGTTATTACATTATTTCTTGTGATGTTATTACATTATTTCTTGTGATGTTATTACATTATTTCTTGTGATGTTATTACATTATTTCTTGTGATGTTATTACATTATTTCTTGTGATGTTATTACATTATTTCTTGTGATGTTATTACATTATTTCTTGTGATGTTATTACATTATTTCTTGTGATGTTATTACATTATTTCTTGTGATGTTATTACATTATTTCTTGTGATGTTATTATATTATTTCTTGTCAACAAATACATACGTGACTTGGTACCATATCGTGTATGTTATACATTATTTCTTGTGATGTCATTATTATTGTTTCTTGTGCAGCTAAACCTGACACTGAATCGGTGAGTAAAAATACGAATATAATATTTGATTGTACATTTTACTATTAGTCCATTTATTAGTCCAGGGCAGTTTTATCGGGGCCGTTACGTCGGAGCCCAATTGTCGGGGCCGTTTTGTCGGTGAACTCCTTTGCATGTATCAGCGATGAGATCTTCCAAGTGGTTTATGGACATGGAAAGTAATACATATCAACGTTCTACTGTATTAATAATTGTTAAAAACTTATTAAACTAAGTCAATGTATGTTGTTGATATTTTAAAAAAATATTATTTATTTATTTATTTGTTGTCATTGGCATTTAACGGATACACCAATATTTACTTCTACAAGATGAGCGGCTGACAAACTTGAATCAATTATAGGTAGAAGAGCATCAGATCAGTGTCACTTTCTCATAGTACCTTAGGACTCTTGTTTTTTTTTGTTTTGTAGCATTTGTATCAGAATAACTTTTATCTAATAGAGTTTGAAGTTTTGGTATTAGTTTTTCTTTATCTATTTTATTAGTATTTAATTTGGTTTGATTTTATTTTGATAAAAAGCTGCACAAAAAATTATTTATAAAAGGTAATTAATTTAAAGGAATTTCAATCCACTAATTAAATGCCACCTGGGGCATTTGCCCCACCCCTTGCCCCCCCCCGCGATGCCACTACTGTGTTAAAGGCGAATAAAGGTGGGTGCAGGTGGTACAAATATGCCAGGGTACAAGGTGGCAAAATGAGGCTTGCCACATTAAATTATAATTAATTAAGTGAACATGAATAATAAATCTCTCACAAGGATCGTCAAAGCAATCTAACTCTTCTGAGTGTTAAGAGAGAAAATTAAGTGAAAATTATTTTTTTTAAACTTTGATTACGACATTGGGGCTGTCCATAAATGACGTAACGCACTTTTGGCCGATTTTCACTCCCCCTCCACCCTTCGTCACGCGTCGTCACAAAAAATTAGCCCCCCCCCCAATTTGACGTCACAAAGCTTAACATAAAAGCTGTATTTTTGTATTTGAAAAAGAGCATGTTTCAAATCACTTTTTTCAATAAGTATGTATTTAGTGTAAGGTTGCACTCTAATATCGCAACACGCGTTGCGAGTTATGATGTGACGTCACATTTCTCAAACACCCCATCCCCCTCGTCACAAATTTGTGGACCCCCTTACACTCAAGGTGTGTGACGTTATTTATCAGTTTTTGATGGTGAAATCAAGGAAAATAAAAAGTTTATAGTTTAAAGATTATGTAAACCTGTCTACGACAGCGAATAAGACACGAAATCAATGTTCCCTCTAAGGTTCGTTGGTCTGTGAGCAAAGTGAAAAAACTAACGTGAAAAGGTGCACGGCAACAATTATTTATGCAATATTTTACTAAATTTGTTGCGTGGTAATTCTAATCTGCTGCGGGGCGTCTGGAAGATATCTCCACGGCTGCGCAGCTTAAAGGGAACATTGCATGTAATATAATTTATTTATTTTTGCTGATTAAAATGCAAATTTCAAATTAATTTTGAATTGCTTTTCCATTTTAATTTAATTGTAAAATGTTATTTTGAACGAGTAGGGGAAATCAAAATTTTAATTTATAATTAGTCCCCGGCGCAAAAGATCCAAGTGTCATCACTGTCTTATTTAGGCTTATTTGTATTGCCTACTCACAATTGTTGGTCTGCAGCTCCGTACAAAGCCAGTGCCAAGAAAGCCTCGCTGGGCCCAACATTAAAACGGTTGGCCACCTGGCCCAGAGTTGGACCTATAAAAAATGGAGCGAGCCCCAAAGCAGAACGCTTCGATGGCCATTCTAAAACTGAAAAGTGAAATTTGAATAATTCAACTGTTTATTAATATAATATAAAATAATGTAATGCTATAATCATATAATGTAATAATAAAATTATCATTCAATAAATATTAGATAGGGAAATTCAGAGCCGTCTTAACACCATTTTGGGCCCCTGGGCAAAGAAAGAGTATCCCCCCCCCCGCCATCCGCTAGAATAAAAAATAAATATACATAATATATATAAATAAAAATATTCCCATGGGGTCCCTATGCTCGTGCCCCCCCCGGGCAAATGCCCAAAGGGCCTATGCGTTAAGACGGCATTAGGGGAAATTACATATATCCCATCATTGCCCATGGCCATGTAAATAATTTCTTGCTTTTCATCCTACTGACAAGGAAATTCGTTTTAAAGATATTTGTTTGGTAAGAAAATGATACAATAACTAGTGTTTAAAAAATATAAGTTGTGATGATATGTAGCCCAGACCACTGTTTAAGTGACAACGAAGTTGGGGTGGCAGTCCATTTATAAATATACATATATAGGAGTCTATAATAAAGGAGATAAAGAACTCCTGACTAATTAATTCCCAACATATGAAATAGAAAAAAAAAGGATTAAAATTTTTCACACGTTCATACATTCGGTGACAAATATTTTGAAGCAAATGCATGTAATTCTAATTTTAGTATAGAGGTTAATACTACTACAACTTTTACTGTTAAAAAAATTATCACCACGCCGTCCATAAATGACGTCACGCACCTAGGGGGGGGGGAGGGAGGGTCATATAGTTAAAAAAATCGGCCAAAATTTGGTGACGTCATTTATGGACGGTCCCTCTTCCTATAAGCTATGTACCTTGGTACTACTCTCTTCCCTTATCGTTTTGTCTGGTTTTGGATAACACCACAGATACATTTTCATTTTATATTGTTTATTAGTTTTATTTGTTGTTGTCTGTTTTTTTTTCGAGGAAGACTAACTTTTTCCCGAAACGCACGTTGTTTTGTGACGTCCTATCAGGCCTATACATACCCTGTTTAAATAACATATATTTTTTAAAAAATCTGAACGCCTGAATGCAGTCTCACTCATATTTTGTACAACATAACCACAGTTCATGTTTACTTACCACTACTGTTAATCAAGGCCACTGACAATCCTGGTACTTGGGTCTGATCCTTGCCTTGGTCGAGATTGGCTGGTCTGAGAGACAGAGATGGATAATGGTGAGACGGTCTTACTGAATGTAGTAAAATTCTAATATACTTACAATGACAACAGCCTGAGGTCAATATTTCAATGTATTGAAGGTAAACGCGTTGGTCAGTTCATGGTGCAAGATGACGGGGTTTGATATCACGAGGGAGACATGACGATGTGACATCATGGACGTGATGGAGGAAGGAATCCAGTAACATGGGAGGGTGGTGGCACTATGGGAGGTTAGTATAGTAACAAGGGAGGTAAGAAGTCAGTGGCGTAGCGACGTAATGCAAGGGGTACATATGTCCCTTGAAGCCAAGCTACGGGGGTGCATAAATGAGGGTTTCAGCGTCATATTGTGATAAGTGTATAAAATTAAACAATTGATTTAACGGGAGATGGGGGGCGCCAATTTTATAGCTTGTCCCTAGGCGCAACATATCCTAGCTACGCCTCTGTAAATAGTAACATGGGATATCCGCCACCAACATCCTTCAGCTCAGCCAAATAACCTGATTCCACAATTTCCGACTTTCTCAAACTTTCTCATTCCTCCCTTTTCTCTTTACTGCCCCTATGTGTCTTAGTTTTTCTGCTAGCTACGCTTTCTTATCTCTTTTCACAATCCGTAAGAGTTTTTACCTAATGATCGCACATCGCACATACTTTGAATTCAACTCTTTTAGAAAAATGCGTATGGCCAACACCTCACCTCCCTCTCTACCGTACAGCGTCACCACTCAACACTCAGATTTTAAACCAACTCACCATAGGGGGCCGTCCATAAATGACGTCACGCGCCTAGGGAGGAGGGGGTAACACATTTGTGACGAGGGGGTGTTTAAGAAATGTGACGTCACATCAAAACGTGCTACTTTAAATAAAGGTTCCACTTAAATATTTGACTGTTTACAATTTATTTAATCAATTTTTCAATGGCTTCATACGTGTTACGATATTAGAGTGCAGAGTTACACTAAATACATATTAAAATGACAAGAAAGTAATTTGCAACATGCTAATTTTCAATTAGAAAATACGGCTTTTAAGGGGGGTGAGGTCAAAGCATAGTGACTTCATATTGAAAAAAAAGGCGGGGGGTCTAAGTTTTTTGTGACGAAGTGTGACGAGGAGGGGGGTAAAATCGTCTAAAATGCGTGGCCTAATTTAAGGACGGCCCCTATTCAGAAACGATCAAGACTTTAAAACAACGACTGACCTGAAGTTGATCCTGATGCCGCACTTCTCCACGTTCAAGTAAACCCTGTTGTTATCTTCGTCCCTTTTCAAACGCAGCTCCTGATTGTAATACTCAGCCGACACCTGGTCGCCCCACGGACCATCTTCATCCGGGCTCGGTTTACCTGACTCTTCGAACTGTTCAATACCAAACACAAGACATTTTAACAGCACAATAACATCCTAAGCTTTGTTTCAAGCTATGTTAAAAAAAATAATTCAAAATAATCTTTGAATATGAAATGTAACCAAAGTTGGTTTGGTACTTGTCAGTTAATTTACCCGCGTAAAACTTCACAGAATTTTTTTTATAAATTCGATCGCCAGCTAATATTTTTGTGAATGTGACTTGGGCACTGGAAAGGATGCTGTCATATATTGGAACAATTACCTTCGTTGGGTGTGCGCAAAAACACTCTTAACCAATCCTGTTACTTTTCCGCAGGCCAAATAGAACCGAAAAAATTGATGAAAGCCTTTTTTTCGCGCAGAAAAAAAAACAGTTGGTCGCCTTTTTTTACAACATTGGTGTGTTTTTGTTTTGATGGCATTGTCGCGAGCCTGATTTTGTTACAGTTCCTGGCTTACGTCATCAGTTAAACATCATCAATACCATCGTCCAAGACATTGTTCTGTTTCGGCCACTAGTTTAAAGTATTCAGTGGTTGTACACTGCATTAGGCCTAAATGCAATTTAAAAATTTTTTTGACCTTTAATAATTTCTACATTCTGAACGCTTGAACTTAGCTGAATAATGTTTTCAAATATTTGGGTGAATAAAACTTTATGTGTAAAAAAAAAGTCATGCCATGCTCATTCGTTGTAAAATTGAATTCGGGTGAATTTAACCAATAAATATCGTTGGTTCTCATAGGCAAACAATTTGAGATATTTTTGCGATTGGTAACTCGCTTACACCTCAAACTTGGATACATTATATATCACATCAGGTCCAGCTGTGAGCAACTTATTCGTAGATTCCAGTTAATGAGAGGCAATCAACTTAAAAATGACAAACTAAATCGAAATTAATTTGTAAAAATGGGTAAACAAGGTATGTTTCCCAACACATTTTTATTCGAATGCACTAAAAAAAAAGACAAAATAAATATCCTCATGTACACGTATTTACAAAAATAAAAGCGTGGGTGCCAAGCATGGAAAAATCAATGGTTTGGGTACTAGTTATGAAACACTCAATCTTTGTCAACATACAACCGTGGGTCAAGTATATGCAGTGTGTATGTGAAGCACAATGATTGAGAGTACACAAGAAATGTTACTTGTACAAAAAATCTTCAGCTAGATGAAATTCCGCTGAACAATCCCGAAAACATGCATGATATTAATCTCGACAACACATATGCCTAGTGCCCACGCTTTTATTTTTGTAGACATGAGAATTTTTTTTTCCTTCCTTTTAGTGCATTGGAATAAAAGCGTGTTTTTAAAATCCCCCCTTTTAATCTTTTTTTAAAATACCCATTTTATTATTTTTAATTTTTTTAAATTTAACTTTTATGTTTCTTTCTCCGGGTTGTAACATTTACAATTTGTAATGAGAGCTCACTTTTCAAAGAAAAATACAATTTTAAATAATGTATTTTTCCTTTTGATTACCTGGAAGAAAATTGTTGAGTTAAAAATTTTGCACACAAGATCAAATAACTTGAGAGCTGACTGAGCAAATTAAATAACATTTTGGAATATTGTATCGTCACTGGAGATACAGGTGTCTGCCAAATTTCAGCTTAATCGAGCAATGCAAAGTGCGTCAAAATGACGTTGTAAGATTTGTCGCTAACACACACACAGAATGTCAAGCTAAATAATAGCATGTACAAATTTAATTTATTGCTAGAGGACGTTTTCATAAAAGGTTGTGTCTAGAAAAATCAGCAACGAATTTAATACAGTTTATGAAAACGTTTTCAGTAGGAAGTTGTTTGTTGTTGTTTTTTTAAACCTCAAACCCGTGACTCCGTGTGTTAGTGTGTTACACATAGTATGCTAGTGTTACACATAGTATGCTAGTGTGTTACACATAGTATGCTAGTGTGCTACACATAGTATGCTAGTGTGCTACACATAGTATGCTAGTGTGTTACACATAGTATGCTAGTGTCTACACATAGTATGCTAGTGTGTTACACATAGTATGCTAGTGTGTTACACATAGTATGCTAGTGTGTTACACATAGTATGCTAGTGTGTTACACATAGTATGCTAGTGTGTTACACATAGTATGCTAGTGTGTTACACATAGTATGCTAGTGTGTTACACAGAGTATGCTAGTGTGTTACACATAGTATGCTAGTTTGTTACACATAGTATGCTAGTGTGTTACACAGAGTATGCTAGTGTGTTACACATAGTATGCTAGTGTGTTACACATAGTATGCTAGTGTGTTACACAGAGTATGCTAGTGTGTTACACATAGTATGCTAGTGTAACACATGCAAAGGATGCTAGGGTCAATCCTTGGGCCAGAATTTCCACACCAAATGGCTAGATGCTAAACGAGTAAACGACAATATATTTTTAATCCGCTCAGATGTTAACGGTATCAGAAGAATATCAACTTTACATTGTACAGGCCGCCCTGAGCTGTGCCAGTAGCTCGCACTGAGATCCCGCGTGTCTCCGACGATCCCAGCAGCTGCAGACCCACGTATGCGTCGAAGCCGGCGGTGAAAAACTTTCCGTGGACTTTGTACGCATAGCTGTACACCTGGAAGTGAATCAATGTTCGACCAGTAGAATTTGGTGAACAAATAAAATGAGATGAACTAATAGAATTAGAATTAGATGTACTAATAGAATTAGATGAACCAATAGGACTAGATGAAATTATAAAATAGTTGGAAAAAACAACAACAAGATGAACCGAAAAGCTAGATGAACCAAAAAACTATGTGAACCCATAAAATTGTATGAACCAATATGACTTACTGAAAAAAAAACCAACTAAATGAGTTATTGAAACTATAAATAAACCTAGATGAACCAATAGGACTAGATCAGGGGTCGTCGAACAAGGGTAAATTACCCATTTGTGGTAAAAAGAGAATTCTTGGGGGTAACGGATACTAATTGGGGACATATAAAATCCGCTAAATATATTGTGACATGGCTGATGTTCCAAATAAGCCTCAAGTGTTGGCAGAGACACTTCTCGAACTTCAATCCAATAATGAAATAAGTATTGAATTTGCAAACAGAGCAGATCTGACACATTTTTTGGATGTCAAATGCTGCACAGGCTTTCAACATTGAACTTGACGAGGCCTTCAAAACCTTTTTGTCTTTTGCAACAACGTACCCTTTTCAACAAGGATTTCCCACTCTAGTGAACATAAAAACAAAGCTGCGAAATCGATTGGACCCTGGAGACAGAATCCAACTTGCCCTGACATCCAAGACACCGATTTCGATGAAATTGTTTAAGTAACTTTGTGTATTTACCGTAATATCCGATTTATCATTATAATAGAATATCCAATGCCGTTTAGCCTATAACCTTTATAACCTTTATATTCGACTGTAAACTTTATAATTGGATCAAATAATTCACAAATGAAATATGATCTCCGCCATGTGGTTTTGAGTTAAAATATCTACGCATAATTCATTTCAATCTTAGACACTTGTCAGGCTTCTAAAACTCACTATATCCATTTTTGGTTGGGGCTTCGCCCCGGACCTTTTGAGGGGGGGGGGCGGGAGGGTTTAAAACGCTCCCCCAAACTCCTAGAGGTGTGAGAAGGACTTGCGTCTTCGGGGATAACGTCAACATAAAAGTTTATTTTTGGGGTCATGGGCAAAAAAAGTTCACCGACCCCAGGACTAGGTAAACCAATATATGACAATATAAACCAATATTACTAGAAGAACCAAGAGGACTAGATGGACCAATAGGACTAGATGGACCAATAGGACTAGATGGACCAATAGGACTAGATGGACCAATAAGACTAGATATACCAATAGGACTAGATGGACAAATAGGACTAGATGGACCAATAGGACTAGATGGACCAATAGGACTAGATGGACCAAAAGGACTAGATGGACCAATAGGACTAGATGGACCTATAGGACTAGATGGACAAATAGGACTAGATGGACCAATAGGACTAGATGGACCAATAGGACTAGATGGACCAATAGGACTAGATGAACTGTATGACGTCACGAACCTTAAGAGTGCATGTTCCTATGTAACGCTGATCTGAGGACAATAGCTTCGTGATGACGTGGACCAACAAATACCTGCAGGGGAGGGGCACCTCCACCCTCTCGAAGGCAAATGTCTTGACCAGTGGGTCGTTCTTTATCTCGGTGTAGATTTCACCTGTCAGGAGGCAGAAACTTGATGTCACAATAGAATTGTTAGTGTTAGTGTAAATGCACACAAGAACGTTTTTGTTACTGCAAGTTGAGGGGTAAGAAACAACAACAGTAACAGATATTTGAACGCGTTGATCTCAAGTTAGGCATGCCGGAATTCACGTAAAGATTTAGTATTTACAATATGGTCGGTGTTAAATCTTATCTATTAAATTACAGACGCTTTTTCTACAGAAGATTATATCGTCCTGAGGTGACCTAAGCGTATTGCACGATAGAATGAGCTTAAAACGTCGGGAGCCCCACAGGCCTATTTAAACATAATTAGCTATATAGAAGAGCGCAATGATTTTATAGCCTGATTTTTCTCCGATTTAAAATATAGAAAGAACAAATAAACTAACATAAATAAGGGGAAAAAACATAAAGATTTTATTGTTTTATAGATAAAATTGTAATTGTAAAAGTTTTTACTTTCCCTTTGAGTTATTGAGCTGACCTTTTAATTGATGATTTGCTTGTAATTTGTATATTTTGTTAGGTCCTAGCATTAGCTACAACACTGGACACTGCGTCTCCAGTTAATTGGATGCAGTGGTTGATGCAGGCCAAACATCTGCGAAAAATGCATCACCGTTGCCGAAACTTTATTATTGGTCTAGGAATACCTAACACGAGATCTTCCATATTTGTGAATTAGTAAACCTTCTTGGTAGCAATCAAACCTTCTTGCCCCAAACAAACCTTCGTGTCTCAAACTAACCTTCTTGTCCCCAACAAACCATCTTAGTAACAAGCAAACCTCCTTTCCCAAACAAACCTTCTTGGTAACAAGCAAACCGTCTTGGTGGCAAACAAATCTCCTTTCCCAAACAAACCTACTTGGTAGCTATAGCAAACTATCCTTCTTGATAGCACGCAAACCTTCTTGGTAACAAGCAAACCTTCTTGACCCAAACTAATCTTTTTGATAGCAAACAAACCTTCTGGTAGCACGCAAACCTTCTTGTCCCAAACAAACCTTCTTGGTAGCAAGCAAAGTTTCCATTCCCGCGAAGAGAGTTGCAGACGCACTTTTGGGCCACACAACTGGCTTCATCCTTGAGGCATCTGCGCTTTCCACCTTCACATTGCTGACCGGAGTCTAGGAGATGTTAGGGTTATACAGCTTACACAGGCTATAAGGTTATACTGGCTATACAGGTTACACAGGTTATACAGGCTATAAGGTTATACTGGCTATACAGGTTACACAGGTTATACAGGTTACATAGGCTATAAGGTTACACTGGTTATACAGGTTACACAGGCTATAAGGTTACACTGGTTATACAGGTTACACAGGCTAACAGGTTATACAGGTTACACAGGCTATAAGGTTACACTGGCTATACAGGTTACACAGGCTATAAGGTTATACTGGCTATACAGGTTACATAGACTATACGGTTATACAGGTTACACAGGGTATAAGGTTATACAGGTTACACAGGCTATAAGGTTATACTGGCTATACAGGTCATAAGGTTATACTGGCTATACAGGTTACACGGGTTATAAGGTTATACTGGCTATACAGGTTACACAGTTTTTGTAGGTTACATAGGCTATAAGGTTATACAAGTTACACAGGTTTATACACGTTATATAGGTTAAAATTATACATATTATAAGTGGTTATATTTATATAGCACATTTTTTACGCACACAATGTTTGGGGACACATCACACCTAACATAAGTCCACCCAAACCCCGCCTCCCCCCTTTTTTTCCCCTTCCTTCATGTTGGCACATGTCAATAATTCAAGCTCGTGTTGTTTAAAAAATTATTTTTTTAATTTTGAGTGACAAAGGTGACAACATTAGGTTAAGTTTTTTTAATTAATCAAATGTTGTTGTGTAAATAATGTTCTGTCGTGTAAATAATGTTCTATGTTTGCCCGTTGATCAGTGAAAGTGATACAATACTCATGCAAATAAGATGATGGTCCGCCAACTATGTTTCTGTGTTAAATTGCGGCCATCAAATTTAGCCTCAGCATCATACCATACCGAGGCGGTACTACTTGCTTTAAAAGGAGGAGAGAATTTTCAGACAACTGCAGAGTGAATGTTCTTTGAACTATCGTGAGGGACATTAAATCCGATTTCCCTAACTAAGACAAAATCAACAATATTCGTGTCACCTCTGCATGGCTTCATTCCTGCTACACCATAATTGTATCTTTCATCTCATTCGAAAACGGATGTAACGCACAAAATTTTAACTAGAAGAATTGGTTTTGTATGTCAGAATGTTCAGGAAATTAACTGCCAGTAAATGGGTCCAGATTTGATTGATATGTTTTGTTTTTGTCTGTTTCTGTATTGAGATATTAATAAGTAAAAATAATTGTTTAAAAAAATTTCATATACGCCTTTATTATGATGCCTTCGATTTTAAAAATGCTTAAATCAATGCCAGGCTATCACATCTTCTCATGTAGACTATAGAAAAAAGTTTCTACATCACAGGCTGCCAAAAAGAATTTCTACATAGAAATGTATCACAGGTAGGGTTGCCAGATGGCTGTCTCAAAAATACCGACACTAGTTTCGTTTTTTTTTCCTAAGGTGACCAGATTTTCCGGTAGGGGGGGGGCAAAGCAGGGGTCGGGAAACCATGGCTCGCGAGCCAGATGTGGCTCTATTAGTGGCTGCATCGGGCTCTCAGACAAATGTTCGTTTTAAAAAAAAATTAAAAAAAAACAAAAAAAAACAACAACGTTTATTCAGACTCATTTGGGGCCGTCCATAAATGACGTCACGCGATTTTTGCCGATTTTTTACCCCCCCCCCTCGTCACGCGTCGTCACAAAAACTTAGACCCCCCCCCCTCCAAAAATACGTCACAAATCTTTGACACAACTTTATTTTCCATATGAAAATTAGTATGTTTCAAATCACATTTATTGTCATTTAAGTATTTATTATTTATTTAGTGAAGTTCTACATTGTAATGTCGTAACCCGCGTGAAGCATTTAAAAAAAGTTTAACTGGCCTTCAGAAAACGACCTGTGTTAACATCCTTAGATTTTATTTATTTTATGCATGCAAATTAAACATTGACTATTAATCATCACGGTGAACGTCTATTTAAAAAAAAATTATTTAAAATTAATATTTTTTTAATGTATTTTTAAAAAATCCCTCAAATTACTGACGGGCATCCCGTAAGAAAGAGGTCGGCGAACAGAGGTAAATAACCTCAACTGGGGTCAAAAAGGTAATCCTCGGGGTAATGCAGACTCATTTGGGACATATAACATCCACTACAATCCGCTAGATATATTAAAATACGTCATGTGACGTAATAAGCTTCACGCGGGCTACGATATTACAATATAGGTCTTCACTAAATAAATAATAAATACTTAGATGACAATAAAAGTGATTTGAAACATACTTATTTTCAAATAGAGAATTAACTGTCTAAGATTTGTGACGTATTTTTAGGGGCCTAAATCGCGTGACGTCATTTATGGACGGCCCCTTAGAGTTTAACCTTACACCAGATACATATATCTACTTAAATAACAAAAACAATATTTTAATCATGCTCTTTTTTAAAATAGAAAATTCAGCTTTTAGGGGGGGGGGCAAAGCTTAGTGACGTCATATTGGAGGGGGGGTCTAAGTTTTTGTGACGACGCGGGACGAAGGGGGGAGAGGGAGGGAAAAATCGGCCAAAATCGCGTGACGTGATTTATGGACGACCCCTTACAACTATTGTTAAATATACCTTTTAACTATATTAAATGGACTTACAATTATCGTTAAACAAACCTTTTAACTATTTTTAAATAGACTTACAACTTACAACTATTGTTAAATATACCTTTTACCTATATTAAATGGACTTACAATTATCGTTAAACAAACCTTTTAACTATTTTTAAATAGACTTACAACTATTGTTAAATATACCTTTTACCTATATTAAATGGACTTACAATTATCGTTAAACAAACCTTTTAACTATTTTTAAATAGACTTACAACTTACAACTATTGTTAAGCGTAAAGCTTAAATACGTCATGTGCGGAGCCCGCTTTATTTAGGGCGCCTACGGCGCCCACCTTTTTCAAAAGCCCAACTAACTTGTCCTTGTATGATAAATATGTAATATTAAACTTCCTGAAATGTACACAAAGTATTTTATAATAAGGAAAGTAGGGCGCCTACGGCGCCCACTTTTGTTGTTGTCAAGAGCCCAAGTAACTTATCCTTGTTTTGAAAAATACGAAATATTAATATTAAACTTTCTGAAATGTACACAAAGTATTTTATTATTAACAATCCCCAAATCCTCTTTTTACATCGTTCCCTTTTCCAAAATTAAAATATGAGCTAAAACAACGACGCAATATAATATCTTTTTACGGCGAGAAATTTTAGAAAGCAGCGCACTAAATTACTGCACCAAAAAATAACTCTTTTCGAGCGTCCGCATGAAATTGTTCACTTAATAATAGTGTGGAGTGTTTTTAATGTTAATCTGGAAACAAAAATGTTTATGATTTTTAAGTCTATATTTTCAATTTTAAAAAAGCAGAGTGATGTCCCTTAGCGTTAGGCCAAAGTGAGTCAGTCATACATAATTGGGGTTAAATATATATCAAACATACAAACATACAAACATTTGAGCTTTATATATTAGGTATATATGTATGTATGTCATTTATAGCTGACTAAACCATTCATCCGATCGCCATGAAACTTCTGGAGACTTTTGAGTACTCTCCTGGGATGGTCATTGGCTGCTTTTGTTTTCAAAATTTAACACTCATGGGGCGCCGGGGCCCATAATATGATTTCTTTCTTATATGAGCTATAAAAACATTAATTTAAGGGTTAGCTAGTATATATATATATATATATATATATATATATATATATATATATATATATATATATATATATATATATTATATATATATATATATATATATATATATATATATGATTAATGCCTTAAAAACTGAGCTAGGAAGAAAAGTTGTTTTGTGGTCCTCTCGAATTGCGATGTCAAGAATTTGATGCATTCAATAAAGTTAAAGAATACTTGACTAATTTTAAATGGGCTCAATTATCATTATATCTAGAAGACTAGAATGACCAGGGGTATTGGACCAAAAACCAATCGAACAATTATATCAAACTTAAAACGTTTTTAATTCTATCAAATAGATTCCCTCACCCCTTCCCCTTTTAAAGAAAAAGGATATTCCGTGTCGTTTTGACTTAAAATATCTACACATAATCCTATTCAGATCATTTTTAGACACTTTTCATGCTTGTAAAACTCATCAGTAGCATTTGGGGGGGGGGCTAACGAGTATGGGGGTGGGGGGGGGGTAACGCACACATAAACTTGTATATTTTGTGGGGGGGTAACGGGGAAAAAAGTTCGACGACTCCTGCCGTGAGAGAACCAGACGGAGCTGCGGTTACATCACAAATGGTCTGATGTCAACATAAAACGACGCAGGGTAATAATTTCATACGTTATCTTGTGGATTCTGAAACTAAAGGATTATAATTAGATTTAATTTTCGTGTCTTGATAGCTTACGCCAACCAGCGTCTGATGGCCTACCGACCGGCACATTGAGAAGCACTGATTTTTAAAAAAAAGTCATTAAATAAATTGTAAGCAACCAAATATTTCAGTGGAAGTTTTAAAGTTACCCTTTTGATGTGACGTCACATTTCATCAACCCTCTCCCTCCCCCTCGTCACGCATCGTCACAAAAGTGTGACCCCCTCCCCCCTAGGTGCATGACGTCATTTATGGACGGCCCCTAATATCGTAACACGCGTGAAGACAAGAAAAAGGTAATAAAATAATTAGTAAACATTCACATATTTAAGTTAAATCTTTATTTCAAGTTGCGAGTTTTGATGTGACGTCAAATTTCTCAAACACCCCCACCCCTTCGTCACACATCGTCACAAAATGTGTGGACCCCCTCCCCCCTAAGTGCATGGGGACGTCTATTATAATATAGTTATAAGTTATAAGTAAAGGGAATATTTAACAATAACTGTAAGTCTATTAACAATAGTTGTAGGCATTAACATAATTGTTTGCCATCTATCTAAGTTTTAATCACATTTTTAAAAATAGTCCATGAAATTAAACAAATTAATTTCAAAATATTTATAAAATTAAGTTGCACTTAGTGGCAGTCACCTACCTCCAGATGTCTGATATGTAGTACTTGTGGTAGCCACTCCAATGATGACAGTGGCAAGGAAAACAAAGCTGCATTTTCTCATTCCTTCTGGTAATAATTTAACTAATTTGCAAACAACTTATCTGACAACTTGGAATTTTGTACGCCGTCTGCGTGGTACCGTTGACTAATTCAACTTTAAGCTCAGATAGGAAGAGATTGTTATGGATTTTGAAATTCGGCCATTTATCTTTACAGCTCGTGTAACAACCGGGGAATGTCGCATGCCAGCAGTGGGTAATGAATGACGCAGTGGAGATGGTTGACTGGCTCAGGTGTTAGTAATCTGACGCAGTTACTTTAATGAATCTTATAAATATTGATTATAGTGCGAGGTCGATGAAATAAAACTGAAAGTACGAACACGTTTTTAGGGTTTGGGCTATGTCTTCCTTTAGCCGGGACAAAAGATAAGCTGTATTTTTTAAATATAATTTGTCACAGTCACACCCTTGGTACCAATGTTGTGCTCTGTGCACCCATACCTCCTAGATCAATGCTTCTCAAAGTGATGGTCCGCGGACCGGTGCCGGTCCGTGGGCCATCCGCTGCCGGTCCGCAGAATTCTCAAAAAAGGACCGAAAAAATTGTCATTGCAGGGAAAATAGTGCAACGGTCCCGGGTGCAATGGAAAAAATTCCTGCCGGTCCGCCATACTAAAAAGTTTGAGTAGCACTGTCCTAGATGCCACTCCATGGTATCGAAACCATTCTTCCGACTTTATTCGATTTCAGCGATATGTTAGTTAAGTTTGAGTTCAATTTAGAATTAAATTATCTTTGCTCCTATCAGCAAAAATTTTTAAAAAATTGAATTTTTAAAAACTGATCCTAAATCAAATATATACAGTGGAACTTCTCATAACGAGTAATTGGCATAACGAGCAACAAACATGTTTAAAAATTACTCCCTTAACGAGCAATATTTCGCATAACGACTTTCGCAGAAAAGGGAAGTCCCTTTTGCCGACATTCATTTGTGAGCCGGGACTCCCACGCCAATGCAGTAGTCTGTGTTTAGCACTCGGCCGATTAAAGTATTGTTTTCGTGTGTGATCACTCGTTTAAAATTTTTTTTTATTCATACAGTATTATTATTTTTTATGTGCAAAGTGTAAAAACCTGTGTTAAATGTCTTCGAAGAAAAAAAAACACAAGTAGACAATCATAGGAGAGGAAAATTAATTGTTATAATGAAACGTAAAATCATTTAAAAGCGAGAACAAGGTGTGAGTGTGGGCTAATCTAGCGCACACATACAATTGGTCAAAATCAACGATCTACACTATTCTCAAGAACAAAAACAAAATTACAAAGATGGATGTTCAAAGGGGCTGTCCATAAATGACGTCACGCAACTAGGGGGAAGGGGGTGTCCACACATTTGTGACGATGTGTGACGTTGGGGAGGGAGGGTTTTTGAGAAATGTGACATCACATCAAAACTCACAACTTGAAATAAAAATTTCACTTAAATATTTGATTGCTTACAATTTATTTAATGACGTTTTACATGCATGGCTTTACGCGTGTTACGATATTATAGTGCAACCTTACACTAAATACATACTTAAGTGACAAAAAAGTGATTTGAAACATGCTCTTATAGAAATGACAGCTTTTAAGGGAGGGGGTGGAGGGGGTTAATGCTTTGTGACGTTAAATTGGAGGGGGGTCTAAGTTTTGTGACGACGCGTGGCGAGGGGGGGGGGAATCGGCTAAAATCGCTTGATTTCATTTATGGACGGCCCCAAAGGGAGTTTTAAGAATGTCTACGAAACTGTTGCGACACATTTTCGTCAAATTTTGAAGCGTTGGCAAAAACACCCGCTCAAGATAGGCAAATTTTGAGATCGTTATCTGTTGATGTGACCATGCACTCCCCGCAATGGTCATGGAACTGATGATGATGATGATGATGATGATGAGAATATGGGATATAAATAAAATCATAGGCTGGGTCTCTAAACCCAATTACGTACGACTCAGAATTGTTTTGTAAAAGTAGGATTTAAATTTTACTTCATCCCCATCTTAGACTTTCAAATATTTCATAGTTACATCAATAGCATATTTCAGCTTTAGACTGACATAAATCAATAGACCACTTATTATTGAATGGCCGTGTGCCGCAAGGTGTGAACTAACTGTCGAGCTTGAAGGGATTAAACTAAGAGTTGAAAGACCGAAGGTGAAAGGTTAAGAGACGAGTCGATGTCTCATCGTCTTTGGCACGTCATAAATGCCAGCATCTCTACAAATCAAGATGAACCAATGTTACGCTATGATTAGCGCAGCGTTTCTCAAATAGTGCCCCCCCCCTTTTTTTTCTGGCGCGAGGCTCCGTAAAGGGGGGCTCGTTTGACCGTTATCAGATGTGTACTCATAACAATTTTATAGACAAATGATACCATTTACAGTCGCTCGGGGGGGGGCGAAATGTTTTCTTTCTTCTTAGGGGGGTGGGGGGCATGACAGAAAATAAGTGAGAAACACTGGTTTAGCGGAACATTCAGTTTGATACTGTTGACATTTCGTTGTTACACAAGCGGAAATATCCTTCCTTTGAATTGAAACATCCGAAACAATCTTTTTATTTTAATTATAATTTTTTTTAACAAAATGAAAAAAACCCTAGGCTTTTAGTTTTAAAAAAATGGGCTTACAAGGAATTTAATAAGGGCATTAATTATTTAAAATTAATGTCAGAGGGAAAGTCTTTTTGATCACATTGTAATCCAAATAGCTTTTTCTGACATTGTTCCAAGCAATGCGATGCTGATCTCAATGATAGAGACTATCATCCGTTTCGTAATAAATGTCACAGCATTTTACCATGGCTTATTTCATGTTTGTTCTTCGCTACATTGAATTATACATTTACATTTTTTAAAACCAATTTAATATAGATATATCATCACTTAATTTATGAATTTAAACAACAATTGCAGGAAATAGTGGATTAGCCTAATTATCAGTCTAAATGTTAATTTTTATTCACATTATTATTTTTTACTATAAAATTAAATGCGACGTGAAAGTTGATGCAGAGCTACAAAATTTTCCTAAAAATTATTTTAATCCATAAGATTTTTACGATATAACTTTTATTTTAAAAAATTATTTATGAGTACTTATTAAAAAAAAAGATGAATGAAATGTTTAATTGTTTGCTTCAATCTTGAATATATCATAACACAAGTTTCACTTTAGCACGGTGAGACATTATGCTGCCCGGGGTGATTTAGAGCTACAATTCCCCTCCCCCCTTCCAAAACAGTACAAAGAAATAACGATAGTTTTGACGAATGAAGCTGAAGATAGCTAATGCTTGAAATAACGCATTCTCTGTCCGATGCATTTAAGTCTCAGTAAGGAAATGGATTGGTGGAGAATGAAATTGAAAGCTCCCAAATCAATGTATAGAGGAAGGCTGGGTTGGGCCAGCTGAAGTCTCCCCCACCACCTACCCCGTCTAAATATTATTCTATTGAAACAAAGTTTGAAGGATTCATTTTTTCAGATGACTGGTACCTCACAAATAAATGCTGCAGTATGTTTTTATTTGCGTCAAAATAGAAATATCTATTTAAAACATTATACAGTCGGACCTCGCTAAGTCGAAAACCTCCCTATATCGAATGAATTGTTAGGTCCCGGCTAAATTCCATAAGACTAATGTATTTTAGATCTCCTTAACTCGAAGATTTTTGACTTCCAGCCTCCGTAAGTCGAATTTTCCGAGGCGTTTGGGTAAAAGGAAAAAATCTTACCCCCCCCCATCCAACTGTGGAGGGAGTCAAGTGTGGGGGGAGGGGCTTTCTCTGTGGGGTTGGTATTTCAAAGCTAAGTCGGCTTCCTTTAATATGAAACATCAGACACCGCATCTACTTCTTCTCAAGCCTTGTCACTGGTATGGCTGTTTCCCGCCCACCCCTCCCAATATCAACATTGTCCTTGATTAATCTGCGCCTATTACGCCATTTTCCCTAACTAGAAAATTCCGTAAGTCGAATTTTTTTTTCGGGTCCCTTTGAGT
This sequence comes from Ampullaceana balthica, assembly GCA_944989445.1. Taxonomy (NCBI): domain Eukaryota; kingdom Metazoa; phylum Mollusca; class Gastropoda; family Lymnaeidae; genus Ampullaceana; species Ampullaceana balthica. The sequence goes on from CALYLW010001128.1 coordinate 157,984, forward strand.
TCGACTTAGAGACGTCCGACTGTATAACAATAGAAAAAAAAGTGCTTTCAATATTTTTATAACACACAGGCATACACACACACATATGCACACACACACACACACAGAGAGAGAGAGAGAGAGAGAGAGAGAGAGAGAGAGAGAGAGAGAGAGAGAGAGAGAGAGACGAGAGAGAGAGAGCGCGCGAGCACATGTACAACAGAAAATATGTGCTCAAACTTTTTTTTTAATTCAAAGGTAAAAGATTCTCATGAAGAAATTCTCCTATTAACTTCCTCATATTCCTCTCTGTCAGATACCTGGTGGTAGCACTTAATCCCATATGTTGACCATAATATTTATGACTGTGGGTCTGGAGCAGGCCGCATGAAAACCAAACTTTGCTGTTAAATCACAAGCCGCGAGTTTGAGACCCAGTTTTAAGTCAATCCACGTCATTAAATAAAACTACTTCTAACAGCTCGCTCTTTCTTGACTATGCCACCCATTTACTTAAATGCTTATTCAGCAATTTTTTAAAATACAAAATATTTCAATTTGAATGGATGAGGGTAAATTATAATTTAAATATCTGACTGTATAGGCCAGGCAAGGGGCGGATTAAGACTGCACGGGGCTCCTGGCTGCAATTCAAACTGTGGCCCTATCCAGCCAGCGTCCCTTTAAATAAAATGATTGCTAGCAGCTAATATAAGACTGTAACTTGTAGCTAAATAGTTCATCGGTTCCTTTAACATACTTTGTCTGTACTACGGGATCGGCCTTCCCAGCCAAAGATTATTCATGAAAAAATGGAATACGAAGAAATAACTGTTTGCCGGTATCCTAATATTGAGTGTAAAAATACAATTTTTAAAAAAAATGTGTGCCCACGCCGGGAATCGCTCGCGTGACCTCTTGATCAGCAGGGCGACTTTCTACCTCAAGACCACACGAGCCTAATGTAAATAGTGAAGTTTAAATATATAAACATATTCTTTAATATTTTCTCTTAGTGAGCCTATAAAATCAGTTTTCAAAAAAATTAATTTATGATATTTTCAGGAATTCATGCAAACATGTGTCCATCTTTCTTATAAAATATACTAAATTTTGGGGGGCCCTAATCATGGGGGGCCCCTGGCTTTAGCCCATTCAGCCCCCCCCCTTAATCCGCCATAGAGGCCAGGGGTTCCTAACCAGTGGTGCATGTTCCAGCAGGTTCCAGGGAGTGCATGAACGATTCAGATAAAAAAAAAGAAAAAGAGGAGGAAAAAAATGAAAGAAAAACTGATAATCTTAAAATGTAAACCATAAGCAAGCCATGCTGCGTCAAAGTGCGCCCATATACAACCTTTTTTTGATAGGTACTTCGATACTCGTTCTACCAAAGCTGCTGATGTGCTGCAGCTAGTCAGGGTATTCTTCACTGAAAACAAGTTTGACTGGATTTCAAGAATTTCTTTAATTTGCATGGATGGTGCTTCCTCCATGCTCGATAATAAGTCAGAATTTTCAGCGCTGGTAAAGAAAGACATTCCAGATGTTGTCACTACATACTGTATCCTTCATCATCAGGCCCTGGCATGCAAAACTCTACCTTCAACCTTGAAGTCAGTTCTTTCTACTGCAGTTCCAGTTGTAAATTTTATCCGCTCAAATGCCTTGAAGCACCACCTCTTTAAGTTGTTTCTGTCAGGAGGTGTGCTCTGAGCAAGAATTTCTGCTCTACCACATTGAGGTGTGCTGGTTGTCCAGGGGACGGATACTTTCTCGGTTAGTAGAACTGAGAGTGGAGCTTGCCATTTTCTTGCGAGAAAAAGAGAGTGACCTTTCTGACAAGTTTGACTGTCCAAATTTCATTCATTACTTGGCATACCTGGCTGACATATTCTCCATCTTGAATGAGTTGAAGACATCTCTCCAAGAACATGCTGTGACTGTAAGGAATGCTACTGAAAGATTGCAAGCTTTCCTTAACAAACGGCCACTATTCCAACGACGACTAGAAAAGTCCGATTTGGCCAACTCTCCACTCTTGGATGAAGTTGTAATATCTGCTGCAGAAGGAAGCACTGTGGGGATAAATACCAGACAACATCAAATGGGAAATTTCAGAGCACCTTTCAACATTTCAAAGCTCCTTTGGTGGGTATTTATGTCAAGAAATTGCTAGGAAAGACCTTTGGATTCGCAATCCTTTTCTCTGTGACTTGGACAACATTGATTACAGTGACCTTGCTAAAGATGACCTGATTGATTTGAGAACCAGAGAAGTACTGAGGAGTGCCTTCAGTTGCAATACCTTGATTGACTTTTGGTGCACCCGGCTAGATTCCTACCCAGAACTAGCCAACAGGGCAGTGCTGACACTCCCTCCATTTGCCACAACCCATCTCTGTGAAGCAGGATTCTCCATAGTTTTGACGATTAAAACCAAGGCAATGAATAATTTGAATGCAGAGGATGACATGAGAGTTGCTTTGTCTAAAACAGTCCCCAGATTTAAATCGCTGATTGATCTAAAGAAGCAGCAGATCTCTCACTAAATTCCCTATTGCCTGTTGTCAAAACTGTTGTGTTCCTAAAATAAACATAGTTTATTATGCATTTTCTGCAAGTTTCATGAAGGGGGTGCATGAGCTTTTTGGGCATCTGAAGGGGTGCATGGACCCCAAAAGGTTAAGAACCACTGGTATAGGCGATCATGAAGTTAAATTATGTCTAGTGTCTTAAAACGGCCCCAATTTTACCTAAAAAGGGTAACATTGAATTACATGTACATATAATAAAAGTATGACATCGTCATTAGTGTATATTATAACAATTCAATTTAAAACTATTTAGAGAAAATCTCACAAGTTGAGAATGTCAGTTTTCTATTCTTAAAATTATCTTGAGAACCTAAAGTAAATGAGTAAATGATTTTTAGGTCAAGTTAAATGGACTGTACATATATCATATATAAATTATATTACAATAAAAACTGTTTAAAAGATTAAAATTATAACCGTTGCTTTGTCGTAGTCAAAGTAGTGGGAGAAACACTTGGGTCTTCAATAACATACAATCATACATGAAAATAAATTAGTTACGTATTTACAATAATATTTAGACCTTAAACTTAATATTATTATTACTTTTTTTCTTCTTCTTTTTTTTTAAAATATCCAAACTGACTCTACCTCTAGTCATAGTGATTTTACCCCTTTTTTTATTTCTATGTAAATAAAATTTGTTTAATTTTTTTTTAAATTGTAGTTTTCCCACAATTTTGTAAAAATAAAATCTTTCAGAAAAATCTGTTTTTTAAAAATATTTTTAAAAATGTTCTTTTAGGGTTACCATTTGTCCAAATGTTTAATCGAAGATCTCTGATTTTGTTTTCCGTTGTTCACTAGAGACTAGAGGCAGATGTAATTAGGACCCTCACCCCACAAAAAAAAACAATGCCGTAATTGTTGGCAAAGGGCATAGACAATGGATAATCCCACAAATAGTTAAATGCTACTAATACTAAGACGGCTACGTATGAATGAATTTTTTTCCTTCTAAATTGTAATTTTAGATGTCACGTGATAGTCATATGTTGTAAATAATTCTATAGGTTTAGGTGTGGTTTGAAAAAAATTTTTTTAGACAGGATGAGAGCAAAAATTCTTAAAGTTGAAACGTATATTTTATTAGTAAAGCTGTTATTCTTAGCATACGGAAGCAATGGAGAATTTTTGCCGATAGTGGTGAATACCTGGCCTTTTGTCAATGCGACCTTTTCAGGTTGTATTAACTAGTACTAGTTACTAAGTTAAAGTGACTTACTTCACTTACTTACTTAACTTACTACTACTACTACTACTACTAGTACTATTCTATAAGTATAAGTACTAGTTAGTTAGTTTGTAGTAGTAATAGTCTAGTACTGTATAAGTTATTAATAAGTATTAAGTCTTTGTGGTAAAAAGCTATAATGTTATACTCATGTTATCATTATCATGTCATATCAATCATACTTCTTAAACTTATACTGAACTTTTGAAAACTAGCCTATATGCCTATATTTTAAAAAAAATAGACTTTCAATTAAAAGTGTAAAAGTTTTACAATAGAAATGTTGGATGTTGCTAGCGTTATGTCGTAACACTAGCCAGGAAACTGCTGCTACAACTAGTCGTAGGCTTCGTAGCAGAAGTTTCCTGGGTAGTTCTATGATAAACTAGTCTTAGCAGTAGACCCTTCGAAAAAACTAAGTCGCTATAATATCTTAACAAACTCTTCTTAACATTTTATACGCATATATAATACGATGTTGCTAGTGCTACGACTAGTCATAACACTTGCGACGACTAGTCTTAGTACTCTTAGCAATCATCATCATCAGTCCCGTGACCGTTGCGGTCGTTGGGGGAAGCGCATGGACACATCAACAGATAACGATCTCCTTATATGCCTATTTTGAGCGGCGGCGAATAATTCATGCAATTTCATCCCTGTCCATTCCTTTATGTTGTCCAGCCAGCTTTTCCGCTGTCGACCTCTTCGCTGGCCCCCTTCTAAAGTGCCTTGAAGGATAATTTTTGTCAGGGTATCATGACGCAGTACATGACAGAACCATGCCATCTTGCGTCTCCTAATTGTTGTTATGATCGTTTCTTGATGACCCGCAATAGAGTTTATTCTGTTCCAGACATATTCATTGGTCTTGTGTTCTAAATAGGAGATCTGGAGAATTTTCCTCATGCATTTGTTTTCAAATGCCTGCAGCTTGTTTTCAGTGGCTGCCATTAGTGTCCAGGTCTCACATTCATAAAGGACAATGGTTTTAATGAGAACTCTGTAAAGCCTGAGCTTTGTTGGCAGGCTAATGTTTTTGCTGTTCCATATTTTGGTCAACTTCGTTATTGCGGACCCTATTCTAGCTCGAATTTCAGCTTCACATGTACCATCTCTGGATATAATTGCTCCTAGATATTTAAAGTCAGGTACCTCCTCCAGCTTTTGTTGGTTCATTACGATGTTGGCCATACTGGCAGCTGAGGAATTAACCAATATCTTTCTTTTCACTGAGCTAATTTCCATCCCATATGCACCTGATCTGTCTGCAAGTTTTTCAGTGAGCTCCTGTATTTCTTTACTGTTCCCAGCCAATCGTAAGTTGCATAAGGGTCTTCCACCTATAGAGATGGATGTGTTGTGATCACTGAGAGTTTCTTGCATGATTTTTTCAAGAAAGATATTGAACAGGACAGGTGAGAGAATGCAGCCCTGGCAGACTCCAATCGTCGTTTTGAAGAAGTCCCCTACGCAGCCTTTAAATAAAACTGCACTGCTTGCCTGATTGTAGAGTTCTTCGATCACCTTTACCAGCCCTTCTTCAATATTGAAACTTCTCATCACTAGCAGTAAACACTTCGAAAAAACTAAGTTGCTATAACTATAATATTTTAACAAACTCTTCATAATATTTTATACTATATGCATATATTATATACAAGCAACAAAGCTCGTCTAAGGACGTCCCGCCACCGTTCGGTGGCATGTTGTAACTCCCCTCCAACAGCCGTCTCGACCAGCATACATATGCATCACGTCAAAAATACTATTCATTATAGTTAAATTAAATTACTAGTAAAAACAGCTTTTGACTATAAATCCCAACGCGCATAACTCAAAATAAAGTCTTGGAAGAAATACTGCGCCAAAAATAACTCGTTTTGAATGTCAACGTAAACGTGTTCAATATGATTGGCTGTAGGAGTCATATGTGTTTGAGGGACCAATCGCTATCGATGACCGGACAGAACACTGCCTTTTATTACATAGGATAACCACAAGGAACTCAAAGGACAAATGATGATGATGATATAGGATAATACGATATTAGTACTAGTAGATCTGGGCTTATTTACGTGTTATGTGTGTATTAATTCTAAAAAAATCTAAATTTATTTAAATAGATTTAATTCACTTTATTTCACATTATGAGACAGCTGTGCAACCATCCACCCACAAAAAGTATGCCTATCTTATCTTATCTTATCTGTTTACAGACGCTCCTTCTATACAGAAGATTATTGCGTCCTACGCTTATCTATGGTTTGTGTTTAGTCCTGCATTTTTATTAGAGATTTAAATGTTGATAAAGTGTTGGTTTTCCTGGATTCTTCAGGCAACCCATTCCACTACGGAATAAGAAAGGTGTTTTTATCCTTATGTCTATCTGAGGGTTGTATTAAGTTATCTTTGTGTTGTATTTCTAAATTAGAATTAATTGCTTTATGTATGATTACTACTTTGCTCTTGGTTCTTCTATCCTCTAGTGTTTCAAGGTTTAATGATTTAACTAATGGTGTTATTCTTGTCAGTTTCGAATATTCTCCATTAATGAATCTGGCAGCTCTTTTTTGAATTTGTTCTAGTTTATCAATGTTTTCTTTGGTGGATGGGTCCCATACAGAAGATGCATATTCTAGTACAGGTCTCACCAAAGTGAGGTAGCATTTTAGTTTTATATCTCTATTACATTTGTTAAAGTAGGCTTTTTATAAAGCCTAAGGTTTTGTTTGATTTTTTAATAACTTCATTGACATGGGGATTCCATGATAGTTTCTCATTTATTAAGACTCCTAAGTATTTTGCATCTTTAGTTTGGGTCAGTTCTTTTCCATGAATGTAATATTTTGAATTTATTTGTTTCTTTTTCTTTGTTACTCTTAACAGTTGACACTTTTCTGGGTGGAAAGACATACTCCAGTTAGTTTCCCATTTTATCAATTCATCTAAGTCTTTTTGTGAAATTTTGCTATCTTGTTCTGATTTAATTGTTCTATAGATTATACAATCATCAGCAAATAACCTAACTTTTGTACCTGTTGAGATATTGTTGGGTAAATCATTTATATAAATTAAAAAGAGTAAGGGACCTAGCACAGTTCCTTGTGGAACTCCTGAGTTAACCTTTATTGGTGCAGATTTAGATCCATTAATTATTACAGTTTGCTCCCTGCCCAAAAGGAAGTCTTGGATCCAGTGATGTAAGGAACCTGAGATTCCAAAGTAGTAAAGACACCAATGGCAAATTACTAGCATCAGATGAAGAACAAAAACAAAGGTGGGCAGAACATTTCAAAGAAATATTAAACAGACCACAGCCAACAATTACCCCAGTTATTGGTGAAGAAGAGAACATGTCTATTTTAACTGCAGCATGTGAAAACTTCACAATTGAAGAACTAAAACAAGCCATCAGGAAGTTAAAAAACAACAAAGCAACTGGCGAAGATGAAATTTCAGGGGAAATGCTGAAGTCAGCAGATGAAAATGTTCTAAAGCATTTATTGCTGTTATTCAAGGATGTCTGGCAAAATGAATCCCCACAGCAAGAATGGAAAAACGGTGCCATCTTTAAACTGCCAAAAAAAAGGCGATTTATCAGACTGCAACAATTGGCGTGGAATAACTTTACTATCTGTACCAGGAAAACTTTTTTGCAGTATTCTACTAGAGAGAATAAAAAAGTCAATAGACGAAAGGCTCAGAGAAGAGCAAGCAGGCTTCAGACCTCATCGGTCATGTATTGACCATATATTCACACTCAGAACTATCATCCAAGAATCTGTTGAATTTCAATCACAGCTTATCATAAATTTTGTTGATTTCCAAAAAGAGTTCGACAGTCTCCACCAACCTGCGCTCTGGAAACTTCTTAACATCTATGCTTTCCCAACTAAATACGTAAACATTATAAAAGCTTTTTATGCAGATTCACTTTGCTGTGTGAAAACTGAAGCCGGAAATTCTGACTGGTTCCCAGTCGAAAAGGTGTGAAGCAAGGATGTGTCATGTCCCCAATGTTATTTGGAATAGCTATTGATTGGGTCATGCGAAAAGGCAAGGATGCCGGATTAGGCATCAAATAGTCTGAAAACAATACTTTGGAAGACCTTGACTTTGCAGATGACCTGGCTCTTATAAGCTCAACGCATCTGAACACCCAAGAAAAAACGGATCGTCTCCAGCACTTTTCAAATCAAATTGGTCTTCAAATCAACACAACCAAAACAAAAGTCATGGACCTCACCAACCAACCCAATGATATTATACTTAATGACCAAACCATAGAGAAAGTAACCAACTTCACTTACTTAGGAAGCAAAATGTCATATGATGGAGATGCAACATCAGAGATAATGACTCGAATTGAGTTGGCATCAAGTGCTTTTAACAAACCTACAAATATTTGGAGATCAAAGACACTTAGCAAACATATAAAACTTAGGCTATTCAACTCATGCGTAATCCCTGTACTAACATATGGATGTGAAAGCTGGAAATCCACTCAAGCTATAGAAAAGAAATTAGTTGCCTTCGAGAACAAATGCCTCCGAAAAATTTTGAATATAAAATGGAGTGATTTTAAATCAAATGAAACAATAAGAGAAGAAACCAACCAAGAATATGTGTCAACCTTTATAAGGAGAAGACGTTGGAATTATATCGGTCATGTTCTTTGAATGGACGAGAGAAGACTACCACGTCAGGCCTTCATATGGACACCAAAAGGCAAAAGAAAACAAGGAAGACCAAAAGAAACCCTACGTAGAACAATCAAAAGAGAAAGCTCAACCATGGGTCTAAGAAATAATCAAGACCTAATACAATTGGCGACGGATCGTCGTAAATGGAAATCAATGACTTCTGCCTATGTGCCGTCTTCGGCCCGAGAGGAACTAACTAACTAACTATCCGCTTTACTTTACAGAATAAGTAGTCATAAAATCACAATTACCAGCACACTCATTGTGGTTTTAAAAAAAAATTAAATTAAAAAAAAACTCGCCGGGAGTGAGATTAGAACCCACGTATCGGTTTTAACATCAAAGTATCGTCCATCACTATCACCTCATCTAGCAAAGCTCATGTCAGATTGCTGTTTTTTAAAAATATATATCTGTTTTTCATTAAATAGACACCAATCAATTTTTTTTTGTCATTTAAAATTCATTAATTGGCTTACCTAGTTAGTAATCATGAAATTTGATTATGAGAACTAATGATTAGTATTAGCTAGGGCTGCGGAAATTAACGATTAATTTCTTGATTAATTGTTAAAATTTTTAACGATTAAATTTTTTAAAAACGATTAATCGACCCACCACTTATAAATGTACTGGAAGTCAAAAAGTAAAATATTTCAGCCGATAAATATAAACTCATTTCCGGACGATTACACAAAAATTATGGATTTAAACTATTGACTGACCTGAATGTTCAAAATGTTGATAAAGATTATTGTGTCCATTGAGAGAAATCTTTTGCCTACCATGCAATGTTCCGTCTAAGTCTAAGCTTCGTTTGTCCGTTTGCAAAGTTAAAAAAAACAACAACTCGTGTGCAAAGTTGCACAACGTCCATTTTTTGTGCAATATTTTACAAAATTTGCCGCGCAGTGATTCTAAACTCCTGCTTGATGTCGGTCAAATGGTCAAATATCTGCGCAGCCACGCTGCTTAAAGGGAACATTGCTACCATGGTTCTAGTACTTCGCTTACATATCACCTGCAAACCAAACATCCACTACAGTATCAGAAACTTCAGCTCAGACAATCTAAAGTTATGTCAACGATTGTTCAGATCGGCTGGTTATATTTTCAATAAGACCCGCTCATCACTTGAACCAAATAATGCCAATACACTGACTTGTCTGTTTGCATTGTTGGTTAAAAGATGTCATATAAAGAAGACATTCCAGTGTTATTTCGATTTTCGACAAGTACGTTTAATAAATATTACTTAAGACACCATATACTTTAATTTTTGGCATTAATTGAAATTAACGATTAATTAATTAACGATTAAAATCGTTAACAGCCCTAGTATTAGCATAAGTAAAATACAGCTTTAGTCGTAACTGTAAGCACATGACATAGCATATTTTTTACGACTTGTCGTAGCACTAGCAATATCCCGTCGAGTTGTCTGTCGCTACTTTGTCGTAGCAGCAGACACTTCGTAAAATGTTTAAAACTAAAGCCTGAGTATATTGAATACTGTACAAATGAAGGCTTGATAACGGTTTTGGTTACAGCATATTCGATTCATTGAATTTAACTATAATTTTTCTTGGGAATCAAACCGGTCTTCATCAGTATCATGTCGGCAACGTCGACCTTATTGCAAAAGATCAACCACAATGCAATGACACACAGGCACAATCAAAATCAAACTTTTATCCTTTAAACACTTAAGTCACAAAGTGTATTGCCTCAATGATCAATGCTCCTTAATTAGGCCAACATTCAACAATTGTGTTTTTGATTGAGGTTTTTTATATTTATATATTTAGCTTGGGAAGCATTGCAAAATGGAGTAAGCCCTGAAGACAGTCTTGTCATAGGTTGCACAACATGTGAGAGGCTCCAGTGTGATGGAAGTGTTGGATTTGGAAGCAACCCTGATGAGTCAGGAGAGACCACTCTTGATGCAATGATAATGGATGGGTAAATAATGGAGTAATATCTTATTTTTTATTTGGTTCGTTATTTAGCTCTAATGATTCATTTTTTTATTAAACAAGGTATTTTAATATTTTACTAGGTGCCGTTAACTTACACGGGATGATACCGTGCAACTTAGAAAAAAAATAACTTACACGGGATGATACCGTGCAACTTAGAAAAAAAATAACTTACACGGGATGATACCGTGCAACTTAGAAAAAAAAACTTACACGGGATGATACCGTGCAACTTAAAAAAAATAATAACTTACACGGTACGGTAATGTTTTAATGTAAAAAAATAGACAACTGAACCTAACCCTGACCCTAAAACTAATAATTACAATTTAATTGCAATTATAAGAATGTTAAATTGATTTAATTAGTTTTAGTTCCCGTATTACTGTACTGTATTTGTTTTTCTATTTTAATGTAAAAAATAGACAACTAACTCTAACCCTAACCTTGACCCTAAAACTAAAAGATCTAATTTAATAGTAATTATAATAAGAATTTTAAATTGATTTCAATATATTTGCTTTTCTATTTTAATGTAAAAAATAGACAACTAACTCTAACCCTGACCCTAAAAGTAAAAGATCTAATTTAATCGTAATTATAAGAATTTAAGAATTGTAAAAAAAGAAAAAATATTAGTCTCAACCGAAAATCGAACCCATGCCTGTTCTTCAACATTCCGTTCACCAGTCCAAATCGCAATCATGAGACCACGGAAGTTCGGTACATTTGGTGAATTTTAAAAAGTTATAAATAACTGACTACAAAACTGTCTCTGCGCATGTGCAAATACCGTGTAACTTAGAAAAATAATAACTTACACGGGATGATACCGTGCAAGTTAACACTATGATTTTACTAATTAATTGGGCTAGGACTTTGGTGTGTGTGGGGCCTAAGCCTTTATGATGATAAATCTTTTGTTACTTTTGCAGCAACTTAAAAAAATTTCCTAGAAATCTTAAGACTAAAGAAATTAATGCTCTATTTTTCTACACTATGTCAATGTCTTTAGTTCTGGTTGTTATCTAGTTCCACTTCACTATCAGAACTTATTATTCCACCATTTATATATACATGTAGCTGAAAATCCAGTAATCTGCATAATAAATACTTTTTAAAAAAAATCGCAAGATCTGCTGACATCATAACTACACAACATGAGTTCACAGTAGTCACTTTTGTTGTTCAAAAAAGATTAGTATTTTTCTCACATGTTTATTATCATACTCCATGCAATAAATTCCTTATAGTTATAGACTTCAGAACTCTACTAAGTTAACTATAAAAAAAATTCCTTTTAGATCCTTAAGATATTCATATGTTGGTATATTACATTCATTTATTTTTTAGAATTAACTCTGTATTTAGATGCACTTATGATATTTAAAAAAATGTTTTTCAGTGCAACTTATGCTGTGGGTGCAGTAGGAGATCTGAGAAGAGTGAAAAATGCAATTGGTGTTGCCCAAGCTGTAATGCACTATACTGACCATACTCTCTTAGCTGGCGAGTCGGGTAAGTTAACATGAAAAAACTTCTTTATCCTGTTAAAATAAATGGGTTTATCAGGCTCACTGATACCATGGATAACACATTCATAAGCTTTATTCAAAATAAATTAATAATATTCAAAAGCTCATTTATTTAAGTTTTATAAAAAAAAATATTGATCAATTATTGTTGGGCTTCAGAGAGCTTCATTTATTTGTAATCCATTCCTTTTTTAATTAGCAACAAAATTTGCAATAGAGATGGGATTTAAAGAAGAGTCACTGGCTACAAATAACTCACAAAACATGTATACTTCATGGTGGAAAAACAAATGTCAGCCAAATTTTAGACAGGTGGGTAATTTATATTTTAAATTTGTTTAAACAACAGAATAAAAAACAGTTCCTAATCATTAAAAAAAGGGAAGTATGTAATCTGTTACTGATAATTTGTTTTGATTATTTAATATTGAACAATTGTTATTTCTGATTTCAGCTGAAAGTCTACATTAAAAAACTGAAAGATAAATAAAATGTAAATCTTATTATTGTAAATTTTGCATTGCTTTTGTCTTAACGGAGCTCAAATAAAATTATAATTTAGAATAATATTTATATCAAATACATAATGCTCTTGGTAATGTATCAAAAGTATAGTATAGCTATTTTAATATATCCAGATCAAATTCCCAAATTTCTGAAATAATTTTTAGAAATAGCCTTAGCTTGTTATATGTGTATTATATTTAGTTATAGTAAGTTTAATTTATAATTATATGTATCTACTGTTTAAAAAAGATTGATAGATTTTAAAAAATTATTTACAAGTTCACTTTTTATCACTGTCATAGTTTGGTGTGTTATTTCCAGCCACCAATTATTAGGCTGTTTTTTTTCTCCTAGTCTATATATACATGTACGCTAAAAGAATAATGTTCCTTCAATGCTTGTAATTAATTTTCTTGATTTAATTCCAGAATGTAAAACCTGATCCTAAAGCAAACTGTGGTCCTTACTCTCCTCTTCCTCCACCATCCTTATCAGGGACTTCAATAAACAGCTTCAAAAAACAACATCATAATTCAAGGAAACCCCACAAAGAAATTCAACGCAATAACCATGACACAATAGGGATGGTTATCATTGGCACCAGTGGTCATGTGTGGGCTGGCACATCAACAAATGGAGCCAATCACAAGATTCCTGGGTAGGTCTTTTTAAAAAAAATGATAAGTGAGTTCCAGATGAAAATTAATTACAAGTTATACTTGTTGCTTAAATTTTTTAAATGTTTAGATTACTGGGTGCTTTTACTTCTTTTGTTGAAGGATTTTTTTTTCTTTCAGTCGAATTGGCGATTCCCCTATAATGGGAGCTGGCGCTTATGCCAGTAACAGAGGTGGGGGAGCAGCAGGGACAGGTGATGGAGATGTTATGATGAGATTTTTGCCCAGGTGAGACTAGGATTAGTAAGTTAGGATAAAGTTAATTACAGTATATAATATCCACTTAACAATAACTGATTTTAAAAAATTGTTCTTAGGTTTAACAAATCAGACATAAAATTTATTATTTGAAGAAGCATGCACTAGTAGTTGTGGTCAGAATCGGCCAAGGACAAAAATAAAAACTGCCCTATCAAAATTTTATGTGCAATGTCATGAATTCATGAATAACCTTACTGTGATAAGGTTATTCATGAATTCATGACACAGATAAGCATAGGACGCAATAATCTTCTGTATAGAAGGAGCGTCTGTAACAGATAAGATAAGATTTAACAATTAATAAATTAAAAATTCAATATTTCAGGCAAATTGTGATGTGCGTATTTAAAGTTATGATTTCATGTGGCTCAATACACAACAAATGTCATTTATTATTATTATTATTTTTTTGGTCTTGTGGAAGTAACAAAGTTATGTTTTCTAATGGTTCAGGTTTCCATTCTGGGGGATGGGTATTGTTACTTCCTTTAAATATGTTTTATTAGCTAAATGCGATTTTATCATTAGGTTATTGTATTATTTGTATTCATCAATCGTCACAAACTTATTACCGGTACCTTTATTAAATTATTGTCTGTTATGAAAACTTTCACCTTAAGTATTGAGTGGTATTTTATTATTTGTCTCCTCCTTCACAAGATGTGTCATCATTTATCACTCTTCATGTGACTCAACATTTAAACAATATGGCCTGTAAACTAAATGCCATAACTTCAGCTCACTAAAGTTATATTAGATATAATTTATATAACTGTACTTTAATCAAATAATGTTTCCGACATGGAATTTAAACATTAAGTCTACATATTTTTAATTCATTGACACTATCAGGGATATTTATAATGATATATTATATTGAAGATTTAATAAGTAAGTATTACTTACAGAAGCTGCCGAGTTCAATCATACTCAGTTTAACTCCCACAAATTTGTTTCAGCTTCCGAGCAGTTATTGAAATGGAAAGAGGTCTGTCCCCTAATGAAGCTGCCAAGGTTGCTATGATACCCATTACTGAAGTTTACCCAAGCTTCAGTGGAGCTTTAGTAGCTGTAAACTTAACAGGCCAGCATGGTGAGTATTCTACCTAGTTTTCTTTTAAAGTTAAAGTTTTTCTTTTTTAATGTTTACATTCACTTACAGTAAATGGCTGCCCTAGACTTAAATGCACTTAAATAAACCCATGATTTGCCTTGCATCTACATTGATTTTTCTTTATACATTTCAGGGGCTTTTTGTCATGGCTTCAGCTCATTTTCATACAGTGTGGCATCCCCTGAATATGACACAGTACAAGTTATAAATGTCAAATGCTCATAGCAGGAAATGGATTTATTATCTCAGCAAGTCTTCATTTTTAGTACAAGTTCTCCAGGGCGCTTACATTTTTTGTACATACATTTTAAAATGTCTTTCACTTTTATTAAACTAAGTCTTCTGTAATAAGGAATAAATTATAACACATATAAATTTTTCTATATTCTAATTTCTTCATGTTATTGGGCAGACTTGCCAGATATTCTGTTTTACAGTTCAGCCACTTAACAGTAAAGCAAAGTTTTTAGCATATTACAAAATTCCTTTATCATAAATAATCTCATTTATTTTAAGTGTAGCAGATTTTTTACATAAAAAAAGGTGTGAGGACCACTTAAAATATATGCAAAAACTTGTGGTTAATATGCACATAACAAACATGTTATTTACTTCATAAACATAAAATAACGTGTCCATGTTATGTTTTTGTTACTTTTATTATTGTTATTTTATTTTAATTTTCTAAAAATTAAAAAGAAACATTCCTTTATTGAATATTATTTTATTGGTTTGTGTTGAATCCTTTTACTTTTTATGATCTGAATTATTTGATGAACTAAAATGGATAATTAAGTTGTTGTTATATATGTAAAATAATTGTTTAAAAAAACAGGAGCGATTTAATGCTGACTTATTTTCTTTATTGATAAATCTATTGTGATAGTAGACTTGTTTTACTTAAGCACACTCTTATCAATATGCTGTAAGTGACAAGCTTTAAACTGAATGGGATGGCTTTATATTTAACATAAAAGCAAGTTTTTTTGTTTTTTTAAAATTCATGTAAAAAAAATAATTTTTTGTTAACATTTGAGAATATTAAGGATAGGAAGTGGGTATCAAGGTGAACATTTTTATTAGAAGTTTACAATGAAAATAAAAGGATGGAAGTGTCATGTGGAGAAGGTGTGGGCACAAGAATAGTCTTGATTTATGACCTACATAGTGAATTACGTGCAAAAACACTTACACTTAAAAGGTACGTTTTAAAAAAATGAAGAGTGACTGACAAAAAGTACTTTACTAATCTACCCGGTGGCACTTCTTCTGTACAACGATGCACATCATTTTCAGGCATCATACTGGTAACTGTGTGAAAATTTTCGCCATTTATTTTTAATGTGGCGAATTCCCACAAACTGTAAGAACAAATTACCATTTTATCCAACATTTAAATACTGTTTCCCCTGAATTAACTGAATAATTCAATATTTTCTGTCAAATTTCCAAATGATAATATAGGGTTTAAGCTGCAATCGGGTAAAAAGAAATTTCTTAAACAGAGTAAATGGATGGAAAAAAAAATTTATATAAGACTCAAAGAACAAATAACGAATGGTGGGAAGAATCCTGCTTCAATGAAGTAACATAAGAATACAAATAACGGGGCCAGAAAAGTGGCTGGTGGTCTCCCTTTAGTTTTGTAACTTATCTGGTTTAGAGTCTGATAATATTGAAACGTGAATTTAAAAAATAAACACAAAAAATTAAGGTAAATTAGCGTTATGGCGGCTGGGCCCAAAATAGGTTTATTTCCGGGTTAGATCAAAACAATTTAAACAACCTGTGTCCAATATTTCATTTTTTCTTATCTTAACGACAACACTCTTGTAAGTCCCAATCAGTCGGCCTACAGTCCTTCTCACAGCACAGAGACCACCCTATTAAAGGTAACAAATGACCTCCTACTCGCACTAGACAGTGGGAAATTCTCTATATTGGTCCTCTTAGATCTTAGTGATGCTTTTGACACCATCGATCATCAAACATTGCTAAAAACCCTGCAAAATTATTTTGGATTTTCTGGCTTGGTTTCAATCATGCTTATCTAGAATCTAACACATCACAGGTGGTATCAGTAGATGGCTATATCTCTCACAGAGCTGACTTGGTTTATGGTGTGCCTCAGGGCTCCATTTTGGGTCCGGTACTTTTCATACTGTATACAAGGCCACTACTTCTACTGCTCGAAACGCATTCAGTTAAAAGCCAATCATTTGCAGATGATACTCAGCTTTACACTCACACTGATCCCTCTGATATTGACTTCACTGTCAAATTGATGCAGGAGTGCATTGGTGAGGTAAAGTCTTGGATGACTTTCAGCAAGCTCAAACTGAATGATAATAAGACAAAAGCACCCCTATTCTGTAACAATAAATCACGCAGTACTTTGTCTCTTCCGAATTCTATTCAGGTGGCTATTTCTGATATACTGTTCAAAACATCGACTAGAAATCTTTGGCTACATTATTTTTGACAACATGTCCACCAACAACTTCATCAATAACATCTGTCGCTCTGCCTACACTGCCATTCGTCAGATCAGCTCAATCCGTCATTACTTAACAGTTAGTGCAACAAAAACTCTAGTCTGTGCTCTTGTTCTTGCTCGTATAGATTACTTCAATTCTCTTCTGTCAGGTGCGCCAAAACAACGCATTGAAAAACTAAATAAAGTTCAAAATTCAGCTGCCAGATTAGTTCTAAAGGCAAAAAAACATGACCAAGTTACTCCTCTACTTTACTCACTTCATTGGCTACCCATACAAGCCCGAATTGATTACAAACTGGTTTAGTGCGAGCCTTGAGCTTGCACATTTGAGTACAACACATCCAAATGAGTTGTAATACTTGAAAGACTCCATCGTAGCTCATCTTCAATTTCAAGTCTGGAACGATACTTGTTTTGATTGTAACCAAAACAGCAAATTCACATTCACAATGATATGATTTTTCAAAGGGTGAAAGAATTTTTAAAACTTTCTGAGACAGTTTGGGTACTCCAAAATTTCATCAAGCTCACTTTTTGATGAAACATATTAAAAGTACTAACCCTGGTCAGTGGAATGAATTGGTTTGATTTCGAAGTTGGTAAATTTAATGAGTCATTGTGTGCAGAGCCGTCTTTACACCATTTTGGGCAAATGGGCAAAGAAAGAGTGCGCACCCCCCCTCCCGTAGAAATAAAAAATAAATATACTTAATATATATAAACATATTCCCATGGGGCCCCAACGGGCCTATGCGTTAAGACGGCCCTGATTGTGTGCAAGAAACGGGCTGGAAACCCATGAAAAACACTGAACATTCAAATCAACAAACTAGGGAACTGAATTGTTGCTGCAGTCATTTAATAAGGTCTGAAATCAAATTAATAAACAGTTGTTTATTGCTTTCAGCATTTTCTGTTGTTTTTTGTTGTGGTGAATTCATACAATTGATCAAACATGTCGAAGTTACCCTGAAATAATCTTGTTTTCCGAATATTATGTTTTTTGGTAAAAACATACACTTGGTCACTAAGAATAACAAAATGTGTCTGCTTTCCTCGCTGAAATGAATTAAGTTTATTCAGTACTTTAAAACTGTCTGACAAGTAAGCCAAACAGCAACCCATGAGCTGTCTTTCAAATCATCAATAAGCTTTAATGTTTGTTTTAAAATATCTCTAGTCACAGCATCATTTAATTCAAACAGTCTGTTAAAAACTTTATCCCTTGAAAACCAGCAAGCATCAGTAGCTTTTCCTGTTTAAGATCCATATTCGAACACAAGGAAATAGATTTCTAGTCTGCGTTAATTCTTTTACTCGCTAGACTTTCTCGATGAATCATACATATCGTAAATGTGACAGTTGGCTCATTAGCACGCATACGTTCCCGCAAGCATGTTTGTTTTCAAGTCATTGGTGCAGCACCATTCGTGCAAAACACTCACACACAGGGAGCAGGGAGCTGCCATATATTTATCCAGGATGGCAAAAAGTTCAGAACTACTTGTCCACCCCGGAAAAGTTTTGCAAAACAACAAATCTTCCTCAACTTCATTTATACAGATATACCTTCATAGTACTCTTCATCATACCTTCGTATGACCATTGACCATCGTCTTTTTCCTTTGATTCACACACAGATTGTGTGGATGAGTATAAAGAATCATCATTGTTGATTACTTGTCCATATGTTCAGTTGTTTTCTTTATTAGAAATGGATCCATGCGTTAAATCAAATCAAATTTATTTATTACTTTAATTAATAATTGTAATATTATTTTAAGGCTGATTTACTCAGCGTTTTACAAAAAACAATATTTCTAAATCATACTAAATCACACTAAATGTCAATAGAATAACTGTAGTCTTATAGAATCTAGTAAAACGTCATTTGATTTTCGGTATAGCTAAATTTATGAGACGCGGTGGTCGAGTGGCAGCGCACTGGACTGTCGTACCGATGGTCACGGGTTCGAATTCGGTTTGTTCCCGGGGCCAGGGCGTCCCTGAGTCACCCGGCTCCGAATGGGTACCTAACACTACATGTAGTTAGGCGGCTGGGTAATGCGTGGAACCCACAAAGCCGTGGCCTGTGAACACTGCATCACTTGCCAACAGATCATCTGTCATGGTCTGTGGACGCAACTATCTTCTCCATAGAAGGAGCGTCTGTATAGATAAGATAAGATAAAGTAATCATAGAATCAAAACATCTTGTTTTCGGTGCTATGCTATCGAGTGATTTAAATGAAGCAATATATTTAAAAAAGTTAGACTATTATAACCTTTTCTTTTTCAAATAAAAACAATGATTCTCTTTCCCCCCCTTTGCTCGCGGACCACCAGGCAAATCTCTGCGGACCACAGGTTGATAACCACTGCCTTAGTAGGCGTTTATCATATCACATAGAGGTTTGGCTTATTGGCCGACATTTTGGCTTTTCACCCTAATTATAATCTGGCAACCATAGTTTGATGTCACAATTTTTTAAATTTGTGGTGAAGAAGATCGTGAAAAAAAGTAAGTAAGTAGATCTACGTACTTTATGTTTATTGTACTGATGAAGGTATTAGCCGAAACGTTTACTGTCGTAATAGTTTAATAATAAAGCTCAAATTTATTGTTTTCATAGCAATTAATTTTTATTAATCAATTAATTCTTCGCTTACTTCCTTTGTTATTTAGGTTTATAATGTTTATTTGTGAATTTAGGGTTGGGGTTAGGTTTAGTGGTATATAGAACATCTAATTGTGAATGTTTGGTTAGGGTTAGTTTAAGAATTTTAATAGTTAAATTTTCCAATTTTTGTGTCACTTGGGCAACAACAAAGATGGCGGCCATATAGTGTGGGAACATATTCTCTCGGTATGTAAGGGCAGTAAGGCTGTACTGTGGCTACACTGCACGCGAAAATCGATAAGCCAGTTTTCATTATTTCTCCAAATGCTACTAGTACTAGCAAATTACAAAGCGAGAATTTGATGCGACACTATCAAAAATTTATGAAGTTTTAAAAAATCAAAGATCGAGACGTAACAAGTATCTTAGCAGAATCTCTTTGCATTACAACTACTTTATACCAACCAGATTTAAAAAACACTTGATATTTCAAAGTAAAGGCTACTCACCAGAATCATAATGCAGGACTAAACACAAACCATAGATAAGCGTAGGACGCAATAATCTTCTGTATAGAAGGAGCGTCTGAAACAGATAAGATAATATTTAATGTGGATTATAATTATGAGTTTAAATGCATTTTACAACATTTTAAAATATTTGTTAATTTTGGAACTAAAATAACTTCAACATACGGTTAGGGTTAAAACAAGCAAAAAATTTTAATTGGACTAAACAATAATTGTTTTTAAAAAAATAAAGCAATGTTTAATTGCAAATTGGGTTGTGAACCTTTAAATTAATGCTTCAATGGGGCTCTAAACAATTTTTAAAATTATGAAAATGGCTCTCAGATACTCAGGTCTGGCCACCCCTGATATATAATATTCCAATTTTTATAAGATTAATAACAATTTACAGTGAAAACTCCATGATAAACCATGTGTTCATAAATCGTACATTTATATAAAAGTTATGATAATTAAGTTTCATTTATTCATTTTAATTCATTAAAAATTAAACATAATTTTTCTAAATTTAATTATTTACTAACTATTTTTGGAAACTCTTAACATTTACATACTTTAACATACCCACACTTACATGAGCAGATGTAATTATACGACATATGATGGAACAATTAGGTTTGGATCTAATTGATCTACCGTATTTTCACGCATATTACCCGCACACGCAGATAACCCGCCCACGCATATACCCCGCAGAATTTTTAGATCCTGTAAAAAAAAATGTGGTATAACCCGCCCACGCTGATACCCTGCACTATCCCACCACATTTGAGAAGTCATATCAAGCTGAACCACTCTAGTCGAAATTTCAAAGGCGTTTAGGTTATTTTTCTGGGGCGAGATCACAGAACACGTGTTCCGTGGAGCCACGTAAACGTCTATTTTGAGACCAAAAATGACCTAGACAAGAAAAATGAGTTGTTTGAAGAAGCTCAACTACCGTATTTTCATGCATATTCCCCGCACACGCAGATAACCCGCACAGGCAGATAACCCGCACACGTAGATAACCCGCCCACGCATATACCCCGCAGAATTTTTAGATCCTGTAAAAAAATTGTAGTATAACCCGCCCACGCTTATACCCCGCACTATCCCACCACATTTGAGAAGTCATATCACGCTGAACCACTCTAGTTGAATGAACTGTATATATATATTATCGCTCACACGTTATAAAATCAGATACGTAATATCAAACGATTAAAGGTAGATTGTGAACAAACTTACCAGAAGTTATACAGAATCTAATTTTATATTCGTGTTTTGCAAGTAATAGTGCCATTGATGCATTATTCAGTAAAAAAAAATTCAGATACCCCGCCCACGGAGATACCCCGCAGGGGGGCTGCGGGGTTTGTAAAATCTGGTATAACCCGCGGGGAATATGCGTGAAAATACGGTAAAGAGCGTCCCTTTGTTGAACGCGGCGACTCTTTCTTTTTTATAAGAAAACTATTAATCCCCCCCATACCACTGTGGAGGGAGTAAAGTGTGTGTGGGGGGGGGAGGGCCTTTGCCAAAGCCTAGTCTGCTTCCTTTCATATGAAACATCAGACACCACATCCATTTCATGTCGAACGTGCTGGCTGGGATGGCTTCCCCCCCCCCTTTTTTTTCTGTCGGACAAAAAAGTCCAAACTTATCTTATATGAAAAATGTTTGACAAAAATGACGTCACGCACCTAGGGGCGGGAGGGGGCCACAGATTTTTTTTCCAATCTGGCAACCCTGACAAGGCATTCGATTTACGACATAAACGAAAACTGTTACCAAGCCGGTTTAAACTGGACTATTCGATTCCGAGGTTAACCCGGGAGACACGTATAATAGAAATATAAAATTTAATATTAGTTGCTACCAAGATACCATAATGCCAAAACGCAAATCCTATACTCCAGAATTTAAGTTGATTGTCGTTGCAAAAGCTAAGGAAACTAGCAATAGAGCAGCTGCACGTGAATTTTCAGTAGATGAAAAATCGATACGTGAATGGATCAAAGATAAGAACCAGCTCGAGAGGATGAATCCAAGAAAACGTGCACGACGAGGGCCAAGAGCTAAATGGCCACACTTGGAAGAAGACTTGAAAAAATGGATCCTGTCACAGCGAGAAAGTCACAGTTTTAAAAAATTCATATACCCGCCCACGGAGATACCCCGCAGGGGGGCTGCGGGGTTTGTAAAAGCTGGTATAACCCGCGGGTAATATGCGTGAAAATACTGTATATTAACTCTCAAATATTTGTGGGTTTGTCCCCTTTTTCCCACCTGATTTAGGTAGTTACAGGAATTAATTTTTTTTTAAAATGAATAAAACCACAAATAATGGCATGTTATGCATTTTTGTGTTCACAATTGAATTATCTATCTATTATAGTATTCTATTGATAGCAAATTTTACTCTATTGTGGTAATGTAGCTTGAACTGTAATTTTTTTAATGATTTTTTTTCATTTAAATTTTGTACAGAAAATCACATGTCACAAACTGTATGAAGGAAAAAAATAAGTGTTTTTAACAAGCATAAAATCTTTATTATAGCCATCAACAGTATCCATTTCTACATGGCTTATCAAAAATTCAAAGCATTTCACTCATATTAAAAAAAAATTTGACTATTTTTAAATGAGTTTTCTTACATTCATAAAATAGAGCCATTTTTTCCTTTATTACAAAAATTATAAATTTTAACATGGAATAATTCTATAACTAAGCCTTTATTGTCAGAACATAACAAAATATTATTCTTATAATCATTATTATCCTAAAAAATTATTTTTCATTTGATAAAAAACATGGAAAACTATTACAATGTAATTATGATATTAAATAAGACGATTTCTCTGCACATGATAACAAGAACAAATTTAATTTAAAACAACACATTAGTGAACATTTCTTTCTTTGTTCATATTCTTAAAATAAGTTAATAATAGTAAAATATTTAATTCTTATTTTGTAAAATGTTATTCGGTTATGAGTGGTATACGGTTACGAGTGGTCAGCCGAATATATTTGCCTAATCATAGGGGACGCGGTGGTCGAGTGGCAGCGCGCTCGACTGGCGTACCGATGGTCACGGGTTCAAATCCATGTGAAGGCAAGGATTTGTTCCTGGGCCTAGGGCATCCCTGAGTCACCCAGCTCCGAATGGGTACCTAACACTAGTTAGGCGGCTGGGTAATGCGTGGAACCCACAAAGCCGTGGCCTGTGAACGCTGCATCACTTGCCAACAGATCATCTGTCATGGTCTGTGGATGCAATTATCTTCTGCGTCCGTCTAGATAAGATAAGATATCTTTCTTCTTTCTTTTTTACCGATATCATTCTTTCCTCAGTTGAAATGTTGGGTCTAGAAAGATATAGTTTCATTCACTTTCTTCTAGAACCATTTTAACTTATAAATCACTTCCCTGATTTTTTTTGTATACCTCAATATTCCTTTTTGAACATTTCAGAAATATAAAATTTAAAGTTGAACTGTCTTGCACATAATCCTTTGAATAATAATAGTTCATTCCATTATTTAATTGCACTAGTCCAATGTTCCTTAGCATGTCCATGACAAGATTAAATGATTTTCTGAACATTGTTGACTTAGGGAGGTGCATGGTAGCAACAATTAAACAGGCATAGCTTCGAAGAGTCTCTAGCAGTAAGTTTGCTAATTCCGAATAGCAATTTAAAACATGAAAGAGAAGTCCATATTTCTTCCCCTCATCTCTGATGGTTGATTCAGCAAAAGGGACACCATAAGTTGATTCAGGGACATGGGCAATGGGTGGTTGTTTAGACCTGTATTCAGGAAAATGTTTGGGGTGGTCTAAGGTCCCAATCTACAGAGAGCCATAACTGTAACTGAAATAAAAATATTAGAAAAAACATTTGAAATAGGCTTGTAAAAAGCAATTATAAAATTTAACATAATTAATTAAAATACACTATTCAATTCTGAAGAAAATCTAGAATGATTATTAGCTTATTATCAAGCAGAATATGAAGTAAATTGTAAAATACTGATGCCACCTTACAGTGTAACCAGGGTAAACAAAGTCAAATGTAATTTATTATGGACTAGGGGGAAAAATAATAATAAAATACATACTTCATATAAAATGAAAAGAGAGACAAATATACGTGCTAAAATAAATTTCCTTGATTTATAGATGTCTCATAGCTACTAAATATATCAATAGATTTAGAAAGATGTGGGAGAACTTTGTAACAAAGGAAAAATACATACCTTCGATAGTGAACTTGTCCATCAATGAAAATAAATTAATTTTCTGTACTAATACTTTGTTTTTATTCCATTCAATAGAAATAACTTGTCAGCTAGGAATATAATTGATTTCTTTGCTAAATGATGAATCTTTCGCTATAATTTTTAATAAAATTGTGGCAGACTTGTCTCAGTAAAATTAACAAGAATTTCACAATGGCGAACAAAAATAGCGTTTCATTAAACCAAAAACACGAGGATCGGGCTAAATTTTTAACAAATTTAAATTAAAAATTAATTTATGAAAATCATATTTTTTCCTAATTTTATTCAATTATTTAGGGATAAATTTTAAAAATAACATTAGAATGTAAAAAGGTGGAAAAAAAATTTAAACTGTCGACCAGCCATGATCGAAAAGTCAATGTTTCGCCTTTGAGAGTTAAGTAAACATGTATTAAGTTTTTCAGGGCAAACTATACCTGTTGTTGTAAATTTCAATGTCTCCGTTTCACCATGTGTATGGATGCATTAGATATTCCTTTAAAGAATCCTTGATCGCCAATAAATACATATGGTCATGGTAGTTTTGTATTGGTTCCAGGTAGCTCCCTTAGTTGAGGGTAAGATAAGAAAAAAACATTTTACTATACATATTTGATCAAAGAAAAATCCCACTGTCACTTTGCTTACCATAAGCTCCAAAATAAACTGTTTAAAATAATAATTGGCATTAACCAAGGCTTGAAGAATAATAGAATGACATTGTCGTCAATGTTTATAATTGTAATGTTTTGATCTAGATTATTTGGGGCACTTGATGCAGACATGCTTGCCATTGATACTGATGTTATCTAACATTGTGTAGACAAACTCACAGACGAATTACATTTTTCTAATCATAATAAATAATACACTATTAATACTGTGCTGCTTTCAGGATAGCCCTCAATATATACTTTGAATTAAAATATTAATTACATTCTTAATTTTTTAAAAAAAGCAGTGATAAAAATTTTTATTAACAAATACATTCTACAAATGACAGTGATATTTGTCAAATTTTTCAATAACTAGTGTTTTAATATTTTTTTAAAGTCCCAGAACCTGATGGTCGTTGTTTCAATGTATGAAATTTAACACTCTTCTCTCTCTACAAGATTTGGGTTTAACCACATATCCCTCTAATCATAACAAAATAGGGGAAA
This sequence comes from Ampullaceana balthica, assembly GCA_944989445.1. Lineage (NCBI taxonomy): Eukaryota > Metazoa > Mollusca > Gastropoda > Lymnaeidae > Ampullaceana > Ampullaceana balthica. The sequence goes on from CALYLW010001128.1 coordinate 183,652, forward strand.
ATATAATATTTATATATTTTATCTATTCTAATTCCATATGCAAAGATTAACATAAATAGTGTTGCTAAGGTAAACAATGAATAAATATTGTCAAATGAAAACAGAAGTAGTCGATGTCTATAAAAAATAAAAACACACAAAAATATAAACCGGTAAATGCCGATTAGTCACAAAGTTATTGTCCTCAAAATCATATTTAACTTTATGTTACATAGTGTTTTCTTTCTTTTGTACCAAATTAGAAAATGGAAAAAAAAATAGCAACCAAAATCAGCAATCGGACCCGGAAGTCGCTGGTTCATCAGTTGATGAGCCTCTATCTGACAGAACAGAAGCATCTACAGCCGGCACGCAAAATCCAGACCTTGAGGATCTTTTACGGACAGGATCATTCGTGGATGGTCCTGAACCATCTAACAAAACTGAAGAAAGTACCAAGGATCAATATGATGTTATTCCTATAGAACCTTCCGGGGCAAATTTGGACTTTGAGGCAGAAAAGATTCTAGAGCCTGCATCATCATCATCAACAGATACTAGAAAAAGGTATTCTTAAGAGTTTTAAATTCTTTTACTATTAGGCCAAAAATACATAGGGCGGGCCCACCACCACTCCCCCACACACCAAAACAAAGTGCACTCTCTTCACCCCGTCAGAGTGACGGGCTTTAAGGTGTCGGATTACATATGGCTGACAGGGACCGGTAGTGAGGACTTCTGGTTTCACAGTTTATGGGACTCTGAGGTGAAAATTTAGTCTTAGGTGCTTAGTCTTTAGATTCATACTCATGTTCTTGCGGATAAATATTGTGTACACTAGTAAAAATGTCTTGTCCCTTCTAAGTCTTGTATAGCCTTTTTTATATTCACAATGTCAGCATGCTGAACAGTGAAACATAATCCAAAATTTTATTTTGAGATTGGTGTTCTCAAAATAATAAAGTTTGGAGTAAAATATGATTTTTAATTATCTTTTTTTTTCAGGAAGGGAGACCCCATCAAAGGAACTTCAGAACAAGTCATGTTAATAGAGCTCAAAGAGCCTGCAAATGAAAGAAATACCAAGAGGTAGGACCTTAAAATTTTTGTCACTCAGCATTACTCTAGACCTACTTCAAAGTTCCGGAATGGGTACTGTTTGTATGTTTTTTTCTAAAAAAAAAGGAAACTTTGATGCCACTTACAAATCATGATATTAGCAGTGACAGGTTTCAACAGTACTTACATGCCCTTATTGGGCAATATCAATGTTTGTCTTGCAGTGGATTTGCGTCACCAGTTAAATAAAAGCTTTCTCATTCATCTCAGACTGACAGAGCCAATCTCACCTCAGCTGAAAAGTAACATTCAAAATCACTTAACAATGCTAACAGAGCATTTGGAAAATGCAGAAAGTAGATTGGCGAAAGCTAAAGACGCCAAAGAAACTATTTTAGCTCTTATGAATGCTAAAATATAAAAGCTGTTCAGCTTTTTAAAGGTAAGAGTTGATGAAAAATATAAACTTAGCCCTTATTAAAATTAAACAAATTTAACAGAGATATTAATCTTAGTATAGAAAAATAGGTAATATTTTGATGAAAATTAATGTTACTGTCTATGTAATTTTTTAAAGCTGCTGTTATATTTCAATATTCATGAGCGAGATTATTTGTTAGCAAGAAAATTGTTGTTTTGATAGCTTGATAGTCTTTCCAAATTTACTAGATTTAAGTACGACAGAGGAAATGTATTTTTAATTCTATCATTGATTGAGCAAACATATTTCAAATTCTATCAACAGAGTGAAAAATCAAAAACAATTTCAATGATATCAAATCACGTGATAGTGTAAACATGGTTTTAAATCTGTAAAAATATTACAAATTATATTATGTAATGTTACAAATCTATTTCCAATTTAACCATGAACAATTGTAAAAAATCATTTTCAGAGTGCAAATGTTAACTTGGGAATATTTTTTTGTTTAGTGGATCTGATCTCATTGACTGAAATATGTTTTTTATTTAGATTACCAGTACATACTGGTGAGACAAAGAGGAACTCGTCTTCCAATTAGATCAACTAAAAAATTCAATTACATTATATGATGCAAACACAATAGAGTCCTAATTTAAAATTTTTTTTAAAAAGGTTAACAGAAAGAAGCTTCATCAGACCTAAAAGTGAGCACACATTCAAACAGAGGCAAAGATAGGATATTTTTCACTCCCGGACAAATGATAAAATTGGCGGACCCTATTTATTAAATACCCCGTCCCTCCCCTTCACTACGCACCTGTATCAGAATCTGACATAATAAGAAGAGAAAAAAATAGTGAAATTTACCTTCAAGTTTAAGGACACCAAGCGGCTCTAAAGAAATATAAGAACATAGATTACCTCGACTAAATCTTATAAGGTAACTTTGGAGTACCTCAAAGTCTTGTATCTGAATTGTCGTATAAGTTTAAGAAAAAAAGAACTATTTTAATTTTTTTTAATGTGTTAAAAAGATCGGGGTAAGGAGTCGGCATGGTGCAGGTGAAGATTTGATCCCCGTCGTCTTATACAAAAACAATCTAAATAAAATGCTACACTTCATATGGTAAAGGGGAAAAGGGCCACTAGGGGTGTATAAGCCACACCATCACATATCTCTAAGGCCAATATACAACATCCAACAGCGATGAAGCTTTCAAATAAAATATACACAAACAATTTGTGTGATTATTATTGGCAAACGGCTTTATCACCAAAGTAAGGAAAACAAATGAGATCAATAGTCACCAACGCAAATTAGTTCAAAAGTGATATTAATAACAACTTTTTTGGTGATGTGTTGTGCAAGTTCTTTTTTTTTACTATGCGCGAAATGATTCTTTTCAAATTAAATTGTAAAATGAAATATTTAAGACTCTGCTTAAAAATTGGTATAATTTGTTGTTAGTTTTTCAGTTTTTAAAATGAAATTCTTCTGAATTTTTTTAAAGCTATATAATTTCAGTGTCTGTTTAAAAAAAAATAAATATTATTCTTGGTGCTATGGCCCAAGTAGGCTCTGGCCTGTTTTATCACAATCCTCCAGTTGCCTTTCGCCTCCGTGGACAGTACATTTTCCTTACCACCTTTGTTTATTATATATTGAGCTTTCTTTCCGCTTTACAAGTAAATGACCATGTCTCACTTCCATAGGTCATGACTGGTATTGTAATTTTTTTAGATGTCTTTGATATTACAGAAAAATTAGTATATTTATTTTATATGATGAATGTAGTTTTTATCATATTATTCATTTCCTAGAATTATCAAACTGATTATCACATAAAGACAAACTTTCATTCACTATTACTCCTGGCAGTCAATTTTTTTATTGTATTTTTTTACTATTTATTTTTTTAAAGACTTATTTTAAGTATTCATTGTAGAGATATTGTAAAAATGAGGTAAGTAACTAATCAAAATATGTGCTTTGTTTTTATTTAGACATTTTTTATTACTATTGTTATGTGAAGTGAGTGTGTAATTAAATTTGTGTCAGTGTTCAATATGATTGACTAAAATTTGTGTATTATATTTTAAAGAAAAGGACATAATCTATTATTTATAATAGCTACTGTTTTCAGTATTGACTATACTTAAGAGACTTAAAAATATCTTTTTATGACTTATCCAGTAGGTGTAGTTTTTTTTAAATATGATCAACTTACCAATATATATTTTATATAAAGGTGACCACTTGACTAGTAGGTGTATTGTGTAATGATGTTTACATAATCAGTAGGTGTATTGAGTAGAATGGAGTTTATATGACCAGTTGGTGTGATTATCGTGTAGGAGGCTATGTTTTCATTGTGAGTACACCAAGTACATTTATATTAGTCTTGCCTGTGTTCTCATCAGTGAACATCTTTCCATGCAATGTAAACACTAAGATAAGATTGTATACATAAGAAAGCCAATGGTTTTATTATTTTTTTCTCCAAGCTTCACAAAGTCAAAAATATAAAGCTACATTTAGTAAATTGGCCCTTTAAGTTTAAGAGAATCAAGCCTTGATAATTAATTGTGAACGACACTCTATTAAAATATTACATCTAATAATGTAATTGTGATAATCTTTTTTAATGTTAATTTGTATACACATTTAAACATAGACAATTGTGTGTAAGTGTAAGATAGGCACTTGTTCAGCTACAATGACTCAGTCATCAAGATTCCTAGTGAAGTATTGAAGAATAATCCAATTTTAGATTTATTTTTTAAAAAAAAATGTAAAGCTTATTTGACAAGCATTTTATGCAGAGATGGTTATGGATTGTGATTCTTTTGAATATTTTGTTTGTTATATTTCTTTTAAAATATGTCATGTTGTATTTTGAAATCCATTATTGCTCAAAATCCATGTGTTGAAATGTTAGTAACTTATTTTTAAGTTTCAATTATCAATTAATTTTGGTATGAGTAATCAATCATTTTATTTTAACAAGATTTTTTAATAGACTAATCTTTATTTTGACCACATTGTAAAAAGTTCAAGTTTTAAGTTATTTGTGGTTTATATTTCATACGAAATACATGAGCCACATCATGGTTTCTATTAAATAATAAAATTATTATTTGTTCAATTGTTACCCTTTGAGTTATGGGGCCATCCATATAGTACGTCACGCTATTTTTTACCATTTTAACTCCCCCCTGTCACAAATCTCAGACTAAAGTACGTCACACTTTCAAACAAATTTGTTCACTTTTATTAACAAAATAATTAAAATTTAATAGAAAACACTGACATCACACATGACCGGACACCCCCCCCCCTGTCACACTTTCTTACACCCCTCGGAGCGTGACGTACTTTATGGGCGGCCCCTATGCGTTTTAAAATTTCATTACCGGTGTTTTATTTATTTTTTTTATTTTTTGGTGATTCCTATTTTTCTTTTTCTCAATTTGGATTTTAAAAAATTGTTATAAAAATTAAATAAAATTATAATATGAAATTATGAACAGATTTTCTTTTTTTTTCAAAATGTGTTTTTATTCATTAGTATTGTGCAAGTAAATGTGTGTTTAAATAAGTACCTAAGCAACTACTAAATTTATGCTTTGTATTCTAAATGTAACGTGATTGTCACTTTTGTGTGTATTTGATTTGTACTTTAATACGCGGTCCGGTAAGTAAATAATGGAGAGCTGTGGAAATTAACAAGTAATTAATTAATTAATCGTTAAATTTTTCAAATTTAAATTAATCGNNTAAAAGCCCAAAAAATAATGAGATTTTTGGTTTAAGTTTAAGAAGTGTCCATTATTGTTAGCTGTGTCTCACTGCTCAGCAGTCATAGGGGCCGTCCATAAATGACGTCACGCGATTTTTGACCCCCTCCCCCCCCTTCGTCACGCGTCGTCACAAAAACTTAGACCCCCCCCTCTAAAAATACGTCACAAATCTTTGACCCCCCCCCCAAAAAAAAACACACTTTATTTTCTATTTGAAAATAAGTATGTTTCAAATCACTTTTATTGTCATTTAAGTATTTATTATTTATTTAGTGAAGATCTACATTGTAATATCGTAACCCGTGTGAAGCATTTTTTTAAACGTTTAACCAGTCTTCAGAAAACGAACTGTGTTCAAACATCCTTAGCTTACATTTTATTTTAATGCATACAAATTAAACATTGACTATTAATAATCACGGTTAACTTCTTTGTTTAGAAAAAAAAATTACCGGTATTAAAAATAACATTTTTAAAATGTATTTTTAAAAAATCCCTCAATTGACTGACGGGCATCCCGTAAGAAAGAGGTCGGCGAACCGAGGTTAACAACCTCATCTGGGGTCAAAAAGGGAATTCTTGGGGGTAATGCAGACTCATTTGGGACACATAACATCCACTACAATCCACTAGATATATTAAAATACGTCATGTGAACGTGTACGCTTGGAACATATGCCCATTATTGAACCGGTTCCTTCCAGAGAATGCATTTTTAAAAAATTTGACAACTATGTAGATTTCTTACCTACGTACTATACGAAGACACCTAAATCTACCCTACTTTCATTTATATTGACACGAGTGACAATTATCTTAATCCACATGACTTGTCTGTATCACGTTCCTTTCTGTGATATTTAAAATTAATGCCTTAATAACTGGGCTAAGAAGAAAAGTTGTTTTGTGCTCCTCTCGAATTGCGATGTCAAGAATTTAATGCATTCAATAAAGTTAATGAATACTTGACTAATTTTAAATGGGCTCATTTACCATTATATCTAGAACAGTGCTTCTCAAAATTTTAAGTATGGCGGACCGGCAGGAATTTTTTCCATTGCACCAGGGACCGGTGCACTATTTTCCCTGCACTGACAATTTTTTCTGTCCTTTTTTTGAGAACATCTGCGGACCGGCAGCGGATGGCCCACGGACCGGCACCGGTCCGCGGACCACCACTTTGAGAAGCACTGATCTAGAAGACTAGAATGGCTAGAGGCGTTTGACCAAAAACCAATCTAACAATTATATCAAACTTAAAACGTTTTTAATTCTATCAAATAGATCCTCCCCTTTCCCCTTTTAAAGAAAAAGGATATTCCGTGTTGTTTTGACTTAAAATATATACACATAATCCTATTCAGATCATTTTTAGACACTTGTCATGCTTGTAAAACTCACCAGTAGCATTTTCGGAAAGGGGGGGGGGCTAACGACGCCCCTCTCCCAAATCCCCGAGTCATGTGAGCAGGACCTAGAGTCTGGGGGTTGGGGACAACGCACACATAAACTTGTATATTTTGGGGTAACGGGAAAAAAGTTCGACTCATGAGAGAACCAAACGGAGCTGCGGTTACATCACAAATGCTTTGATGTCAACATCAAACGACGCAGTGTAGCGATTTCATGTGTTATCTTGTGGATTCTCAAACTTAAGGATTATAATTAGATTTAATTTTCGGGTCTTGATAGCTTACGCCAACCAGCGTCTGATGGCCTACCGACCGGCACATTGAGAAGCACTGATTTTAAAAAAAGAAAGAAAAAAAAGTCATTAAATAAATTGTAAGCGACCAAATATTTCGTTGGAAGTTTAATTTAAAGTTACCCTTTTGATGTGACGTCACATTTCTTCAACCCCCCTCCCTCCCCCTCGTCACGCATCGTCACAAAAGTGTGACCCCCTCCCCCCCTAGGTGCGTGACGTCATTTATGGACGGCCCCATAGGGTGACAAGGGTCACATTTCAAAAGTAACAACTTTTTCCGCAATTACATCAAGTGGCAATATGAATCTTCACTTAAGTGTCAAGCACAATGTGTCAGTGTCAGTACAACGTTAAGAAAAGTCAATAAAACTTTTGGGATGTTTCCGTAAGTATGGAGAAGGCAACAGTCAATGTCAGGCAACATCAAGTCATGAACTGTCAAGAGATATCGTTATCTGGTTCTTTAGAGACTTGCTCGCCTTTGAAAATGTGGCTAAAGATGGTTTTGTTGACTTCTTCAGAATTAATTGCCCATCTCTCTACATACAGGCACCTGTAACACTTGCTGGAAAATCCCTGGATGATGTTTACGAATATTTTGCAGCAAATGTCAATTAACGGAGAAATCCGGCTATCCGTCGAAAAATTATGTCAGCCAGCCGAAATTTTAAAATCGGATATCAGCCGAAAAATTGTGTCAGCCAGCCGAAATTAAAAAAAAATTCGACCGGCAGGTCTAGTGTCTGTACATATTAATAATAGGACTTAAGACTCTTTTCGTTCTTTTAATGCCGGTATATGGATCGAGATATTTATAAATCTACTAAATGTTTTTTTTTCTGATTTTTGTGTGTGGTCAAATTGTCACTTATTATGAAATATCACTCAGTGACTTCAATATCGGGACCTTTACATGATACCGATACCGATATTGTTGACATCGGTGCCAGCTGCAAATAGTTATGAAATGTAATAAATTATTTTCAAATAATATCTGTCAAGAAATAGATCTACTTTATTTTATACACATGACACGTTACAGCAGTGTTTCTCAAATAGCGGGGTGCGCCCCCAGTGGGGGGCACGAGGCTCCCTAAAAGAGGGGGGGGGGCGTGAAATGGTGTACTTATAACAATTTTATAGATAAATGATAATATTTACTGTCGCGTGGGCGGCGCGAAATGTTTTCTTCTTCCTATTTGGGGGGGCGTCGTGAAGAAAATAATTGAGCAACACTGCGTTAAAGAATGTTAATTAAACAGGATTTTTAACTTTTTCTTTTAAGATGATGTAAGATTAATATCAGAATTGATAAGTGTGATTATTTTTTTTAAAACCATCACAAGGGACACCAAGGGTAAAATTCTGTATGTTCCGTTATTTGGCACTGACAGACTTGGAAGAGGTCCATATGGTAAGTTGCGAGATGGTGACGCCCAATGTCTCCTCTAAGCTTCGTTTGTCCATGTGCAAAGTTAAAAAAGCTCGTGTGCAAAGTTGCACAACGTCAATTTTTGTGAAATATTTTTAAAAATTTGTTGTGCGGTGATTTTAAACTGCTGCGCTGCGTCGGTCAAGTATCTGCGCAGCCGCGCAGCTTAAAGGGAACATTGGTGACACCATGACTTACCTGACTGGGAGCAGGGCCGTCTTAACGCATAGGCCCGTTGGGCATTTGCCGGGGGCCCACGAGCATAGGGGCCCCATGGGAATATGTTTATTTATTTATATATATTATGTATATTTTTCTTATTCCTGTGGGGGAGGGGCACAACACTATTTCTTTGCCCGGGGGCCCAAAATGGTGTAAAGACGGCTCTGACTGGGAGACACCCTAGTGACGCCTCTGTTTCCAACCTATCAATAAATATGGGTATTACAAGACAACATTTTAGAATTAGGATAGGTTTAAACCTCTCAATTGTTAATTAAAAATGTATAATTAGGCCTAATCGTATAGGAAATTTGAATTATCTATTAAATAAAATGATTCTTAATAAATTTGGAATAATTTTATATCTGGACTTCATTATTTAAAAGAAAACAAGTCCTACAAAAATATTTAAAATAAATGGTCTAATTGAATAATATTTAATTATAAAAAAACATGTAAAAAACAAAGTTTTTGACGTTGAATCCTTTTATATACGAGATGTAACAAAAGGAATGTTCGGACCGTCTGCAAATCTCCCAGCACGTCTGCAAATCTCACAGCCCGTCTACAAATCTCCCAGCCTGTCTGAAAATCTCCCGGCCTGTCTGAAAATCTCCCGACCTATCTGCAAATCTCCCGGACCTTCTGCAAATCTCCCGGCATGTCTGCAAATCTCCCAGCCCGTCTGCAAATCTCCCGGACCGTCTGCAAATCTCCCGACCCGTCTGCAAATCTCCCGGCCCGTCTGTAAATCTCCCAGCCCGTCTGCAAATCTCCCGACCCGCCTGCAAATCTCCCGGCCTGTCTGAAAATCTCCCGACCTGTCTGCTAATCTCCCGGACCTTCTGCAAATCTCTCGGCACAACTGCAAATCTCCCAGCCCGTCTGCAAATCTCCCGGACCGTCTGCAAATATCCCGGACTTTCTGCAAATCTCCCGGCCCGTCTGCAAATATCCGGGACCGTCTGCAAATCTCCCGGACCGTCTGCAAATCTCCCGGCCCGTCTGCAAATCTCCGGGACCGTCTTCAAATCTCCTGGTCCGTCTGCAAATCTCCCAGCCCGTCTGCAAATCTCCCGGACCTTCTGCAAATCTCCCGACCCGTCTACTAATCTCCCGGACCGTCTGAAAATCTCCCAGCCCGTCGCAAATCTCCCGGACCGTCTTCAAATCTCTCGGCCCGTCTGCAAATCTCCCAGCCCTTCCGCAGAACTCCCGGACAACTTGCAAATCTCCTGGCCCATTCTGAAAATCTCCCATCCCGTCTGCAAATCTCCCGGACCGTCTGCAAATCTCCCAGCCCGGTCGCAAATCTCCCGGACCGTCTGCAAATCTCCTGACCCGTCTACAAATCTCCTGGCCCGTCTGCAAATCTCCCGGACCGTCTTCAAATCTCCTGACCCGTCTACAATTCTCCTGGTCCGTCTGTAAATCTCCCGGACCGTCTGCAAATCTTCCAGCCCATCCGCAAATCTCCCAGCCCGTCCGCAGAACTCCCGGACCATCTGCAAATCTCCTGGCCCGTCTGAAAATCTCCCATCCCGTCTGCAAGTCTCCCGGACCGCAGCAAATCTCACAGACCGTCTGCAAATCTCATAGGAGCCGCTGCAAATCTTACGACCCGTCTGCAAATCTCCCGACCCGTCTGTAAATCTCCAGGCCCGTCTGCAAATCTCTCGGACCGTCTGCAAATATCCAAGCCGGTCTGCACATCTCCCAGCCCATCTGCAAATCTCCCGGCCCGTCTGCAAATCTCCCGGCCCGTCTGCAAATCTCTCGGATCATCCTCAAATCTCCAAGCCCGTCCGCAAATCTCCAAGCCCGTCCGTAGAATTCCCAGACCGTCTGCAAATCTCCCGGCCCGTCTGCGAATCTCCCGGACTGTCTGAAAATCTCCCGGACCGTCTGCAAATCTCCAAGACGGTCTGCAAATCTTCCGGCCCGTCTGCAAATCTCCCGACCCGTCTGTAAATCTCCCGGCCCGTCTGCAAATCTCTTGGACCGTCTGCAAATATCCAAGCCGGTCTGCACATCTCCCAGCCCAACTGCAAATCTCCCGGCCCGTCTGCAAATCTCCCGGACCGTCTGCAAATCTCTCGGATCATCTGCAAATCTCCAAGCCCGTACGCAAATCTCCAAGCCCGTCCGGAGAATTCCCAGACCGTCTGCAAATCTCCCGGCCCGTCTGCGAATTTCCTGGCCCATCTGCAAATCTCCCAGCCCGTCTGCAAATCTCCCGGACCGTCTGCAAATCTCCCAGCCCGTCTGCAAATCTCCCGGGACCGTCTGAAAATATCCCGGACCTTCCGCAAATCTCTAGGCCCGTCTGCAAATCCCCCGGACCTTCTGCAAATCTGCCGGTCCGTCTGAAAATCTCTGGGCCCGTCTGCAAATCTCCCGACCCGTCTGCAAATCTCCCGGCCCGTCTGTAAATCTCCCAGCCCGTCTGCAAATCTCCCGACCCGTCTGCCAATCTCCCGGCCTGTCTGCTAATCTCCCGGACCTTATGCAAATCTCTCGGCACGTATGCAAATCTCCCAGCCCGTCTTCAAATCTCCCGGAGTGGTCTGCAAATATCCCGGACCTTCTGCGAATCTTCCGGCCCGTCTGCAAATCTCCGGGACCGTCTGCAAATCTCCCGGACTGTCTACAAATCTCCCGACCCGTTTGAAAATCTCCCAGCCCGTCTGCGAATCTCCCGGACCGTCTGCAAATCTCCCGGACCTTCTGCAAATCTCCCGACCCGTCTACAAATCTTTAGGACCGTCTTCAAATCTCTCGGCCCGTCGCAAATCTCCCAGCCCATCCGCAGAACTCCCGGACCATCTGCAAATCTCCTGGCCCATTCTGCAAATCTCCCGGACAGTCTGCAAATCTCCCATCCCGTCTGCAAATCTCCCGGACCGTCTGCAAATCTCCCAGCCCGTAGCAAATCTCCCGGACCCTCTTCAAATCTCTCGGCCCGTCTGCAAATCTCCCAGCCCGTCTGCAAATCTCCCGGACCGTCTGCAAATCTCCCAGCCCATCCGCAAATCTCCCAGCCCGTCCGCAGAACTCCGGGACCATCTGCAAATCTCCTGGCCCGTCTGCAAATCTCCCGGCCCGTCTGCAAATCTCCCATCCCGTCTGCAAATCTCCCGGACCGTCTGCAAATCTCCAAGACCGTCTGCAAATCTTCCGGCCCGTCTGCAAATCTCCCGACCCGTCTGTAAATCTCCCGGCCCGTCTGCAAATCTCTCGGAGCGTCTGCAAATCTCCAAGCCCGTCCGCAAATCTCTAAGCCCGTCCGGAGAATTCCCAGACCGTCTGCAAATCTCCCGGCCCATCTGTAAATCTCCCAGCCCATCTGCAAATCTCCCGGACCGTCTGCAAATCTCCCGGCCCGTCTGCAAATCTCCCGACCCGTCTGTAAATCTCCTGGCCCGTCTGCAAATCTCTCGGAGCGTCTGCAAATCTCCAATCCCGTCCGCAAATCTCCAAGCCCGTCCGGAGAATTCCCAGACCGTCTGCAAATCTCCCGGCCCGTCTGCGAATTTCCTGGCCCATCTGTAAATCTCCCAGCCCATCTGCAAATCTCCCGGACCGTCTGCAAATCTCCCGTCCCGTCTGAAAATCTCCCGGCACGTCTGCAAATCTCCCGGACCCCTGCAAATCTCTTGGAATGTCTGCAATTCTCCCGGACCGTCTGAAAATCTCCCAGAATTTTTGAAAATCTCCAGGCACGTCTGCAAATCTCCCAGCTGATCTGCATATCTCCCGGACCGTCTGCAAATCTCCCCGCCCGTCTAAAGATCTCCAGGCCCGTCTGCAAATCTCCCAGCCCGTCTTCAAATCTCCCGGCCCGTCTGCAAATCTCCCGGAAGATCTGCAAATCTCCCAGCCCGACTGCAAAAATCTCCGGACCCGTCCGCAAATCTTTCGGTCCGTCTGCAAATCTTCCGGACCGTCAGCAAATCTCCCGTCCCATCTACAAATCTCCCGGACCGTCTGCTTATCTCCCCTACCATCTGCAAATCTCACACCCCATCTGCAAATCTCCCAGCCCGTCTGCAAATCTCACAAACCGTCTGCAAATCTCACGGACCGTCTGCAAATCTCCCGGCCTGTCTGCAAATCTCCCGGCCCGTCTGCAAATCTCCCGGCCCGTCTGCAAATCTCCCGGCCCGTCTGCAAATCTCTCGGCCCGTCTGCAAATCTTCCGGACCATCTGCGAATCTCCCAGACCGTCTGCAAATCTCCAAAGACTTTTAAAGATCTCCAAAGATTTTTCATATCTCCAAAGTTTTTCAAAGATCTCCAAAGATTTTTTAG